>WNGS01063839.1:7938179-7951353 GCA_020271785.1 Procambarus virginalis
TTTTTCATCTGTGTATTTATGACTGATTCTGAAGTTGAAAACGTAGCATAGGTGCATGCAGTGTTTCTTTGTGGCCCACAAGTGACAGTTTTTTTTATCAGAACACTATTAGATCTTTTTTTTTCAGAGTTCTTTAAAGCCTTTTCAACATAACTTGTAGGTTGTGTGTGGCCTTTTTTCTCCTGCTCAACATTTCATAATTGGCATTTATTCACTTAAATTCTATTAGCCAAGTGAATTCTATTCTATTAGGCATTATCTTCTTTGCCATCACCAAGGAAGGCACCCAAAAGTTAGGCAAATCCACACAAGCCACTGCCTGGTTTAAAAATGTGACCAAAGCCCCCAGAATGCCAAGAGAACTTCCCCAATAATAAAAGACACAACCAAATTTAATTAAACTAGACCCCGCTAGTTAACTCCACCTGCCCCTTCCCCCTTCGTTGTGTGGAGGGGGAGCCTGCCTCCGGGGAGGCCGGCTGACCATCTTCAGTTCTTTACTGATATATGCTTACCTGGCGGGGTTGCTGTGCTGGCTCCTATTTCCCATTTCTCTTTGGTATTTTCTTGCCTTTGCAGCAGTGTTTTTACACGCAAGTGGTTGTGAGCCAGGAGATTTAGTGCACCAGAGCTGCATGAGCTCTGGGTTTACTCCATGTGCATTTTGTGAGTACTTACTGTTACTACCCTTGCATGGTCAGGGTTACCTTCCCTGGGGCATTCAGGTACGCTCCCTTTAGGGGGCGTCCTCACTTGGGTGGCCTTCGCCCTTGAGTTGTAGCTGAGTCTTGCGCTTTTCTGTCTTAACTGAGGTTTTGGGGTGTTTTTTGGCTGGTGGGGGGCACTGTGGTTTTTCACAGCCTGCACTTAACCAAGCTGCTTATGGGCACCTTGACGTTTCTCTCAGGCCGAGAGAAACGGCCTGAGAGTTTCTCACAAGACAATAGGTCTAAACTGTAGGCTGAAGCACATATATATCATGGTTACAATCAATGTTTAATGTATGAATACGTAAAATCAACTTTGTTGTGCATTGCCACCCAAGGGCACGAATGGGTTCATAAGAGATGCAACTTAAAAATAATATAAATAAAATTGTTCTTCATTCTAATGAACTAGCAAATTTTGGATAAATTGTTAGGATGTCGTCCAGTACACCAGATTCAATGAAATAGTTACACAGTTGGTGGTACAATAGGCCAGGAGGTCTAAACTCTTTTACAGTTTCACATTCAACAGTATAGTGTTCTAGTGAACGCATTAAGGGTTTGTCACAGAGTTTGCAATCTGAATATTCTGGTAGTGGCTCAGTCTCACTAACCTGTCAGTTGTGTCTATAGCCAAGGCGAATTCATGCAGCAAAGTCTCTTCCTCCATCTCCATAGCTTTAAACATCATAACTCTGCTGTTCAAATAATTAGATGATGAGTGTGTACTGTCATATATGTTCTGTCGTTTTGTATACTTGATAAAAAAATTGTAAAAAATATAATTGTTCTTGCATTTCTATTCAGGGCCCAGCAGCTTGTGACCTTCGGTACCACCAGTCTTTGGTTGACAATCATAGTGCTTGGTTAAATCATTGCCCAAAACAGGTTAGTTATGAATAGTTCTTAAAAATATGATTCCTTCTTATATTCCTCTAAAAATCATTGTCTTGATTAGTAATAAGAAAGCATTTTCTGTTGGAGACTATGTTTAAATATCCAACTCACTTTTCTGTGTATGGTGTACTGTACAGTATTATGCTCACTCACAAACATTTATCAAGAACTTGTATGGTTCAATCTTCTTAAATATCTCAGATATGTAATTGTTATAAAAGGAATTTATGAAAGTGAAGTTGGGTTTAAGACATGGGGAAAGGACAGCAGATGTTGCAGAGAAAACTGTGGTTACAAAATGCAAGAATACCAGCAGGCAAAACATGTTCGAGTAACATTTAATCAGTGACAAATCATTCTTACAGTAGCATCATTTTCCTGGATTTGCCCCAGGGTGCAACATGCAGGAAATGGACTGTTGGGGGAAAAAAGGTATAGTGGAGGTATTCAACCTGATTCAACTATTTTATACTTTAGTTGCTATCTTTTAGCCTTGCATATACCTGTTAATTACGATAAGGGAGTGGAGTATGTAACTGCAAATCTTAATTGCAGGCTTACTTATCTTGCATCTAGTGTCACGATAGTTACACAAGAATGGGAGTGCTACACTGTTCATAACACAAGGGGAAAGAAAGTGGAGGGAGGGGAACCATACTCATTCTGAGGGGAGGATAAAGGAAAGATACTTTACCCATTTGAAGGAGAAATCTTCTGTCACCACCCCATTTATAGACTATCAAGATCTGACAATGATATTAGCTTATCTCCACTATGATAACATTTACTCAGTTACAACACAACTGAACTGCCCCTCTGTTATATCTGACATCTGGGTAACACCATTTATTTATTTTTTATTTTTACTTATATATTCAAGAGTTCTTACATTCTTGTACAGCCACTAGCATGCATAGCATTTCGGGCAAGTCCTTAATCCTAATATTCCCCGGAATACGACCCGCCATATCGTTTAACAACCTTGTACCCATTTTACTGGTGGTTAAACAGAGACTACAATTAAGGATTGGCACCCAGTCAATCCTCCCTAGCCAGCATACGAACCCAGGCTAGAGCGCTCGTCAAACGCCAGGCAAGCATCTTATGCCACGGGGACTAATACTGACTTACTCTCCAAGACGTAGCAATGATGCTTGATGAGTCTGGTTTGGGAATGGGGGCTCACATCAGCCTCTGGTGTGTGTGTGTGTGTGTGTGTGGGGAGGGGGGGCTTGCAAGAGAGACTGGAGTTTGTGGGGCTCGCCACATCAACTTCTGGAGTGTGTGGGGGCTCGCATCAGCCTCTGGTGTGTGTGTGTGTGGAGGGGGGGCTTGCAAGAGAGACTGGAGTGTGTGGGCTCGCCACATCAACTTCTGGAGTGTGTGGGGGCTCGCATCAGCCTCTGGAGTGGGGGGGGGCTCTCATCAGCCTCTGGAGTGTGGGGGCTCGCATCAGCCGCTGGAATGTGGGGGGCTTGCATCAGCCACTGGAGTATGGGGAGGGGGGTCTCTCATCAGCCGCAGGAGTGTGGGAGGCTCGCATCAGCCTCTGGAGGGTGGGGGGCTCGCATCAGCCGTGGAGTGGGGGGGGCTTGCATTTGCCTCTGGAGGGTGGGGGGCTCGCATCAGCCATTGGAGTGGGGGGGAGGCTCGCATCAGCCGTTGGAGTGGGGGGGGCCCTCGCATCAGCCGCTGGAGTGTGGCGGGGGCTCGCATCAGCCTCTGGAATGCTGGGGCTCACATCAGTCGAAGGAGTGTGGGGCGCTCGCGTCAGCTGTTAGTGTGGGTGCTCGGATCAGTCCCTGGAGTGTGGGTGGGCTCACATCAGCCTCTGGAGTATGGGTGATCAGATCAGTCTCTGGAGTGTGGGGGGGGGTGCGCATCAGCCTCTGGAGTGTGGGGGGGGTGCGCATCAGCCTCTGGAGTGTGGGGGGGGCTCGCATCAGCTTCTGGAGTGTGGGGGGGGGCTCGCATCAGCCTCTGGAGTATGGGTGATCAGATCAGTCTCTGGAGTGTGGGGGGGTGTGCGCATCAGCCTCTGGAGTGTGGGGGTGGGGGGGTGCGCATCAGCCTCTGGAGTGTGGGGGGGGCTCGCATCAGCCACTGGACTGTGGGGGGGCTCGCATCAGCTACTGGAGTAGGGGGGCTCGCTTCAGCTGCTGGAGTGGTAGGGGGGAGGCTCGCATCAGCCGCTGGTGTGGGGGGGGACTCGCATCAGCCGCTGGAGTGTGGGGGAAAGCTCGCATCAGCCGCTGGAGTGTGGCGGGGGCTCGCATCAGCCTCTGGAGTATGGGTGATCAGATCAGTCTCTGGAGTGTGGGGAGGGGGGTGCGCATCAGCCTCTGGAGTGTGGAGGGGGGCTCGCATCAGCCGCTGGAGTGTGGAGGCGGCTCGCAACAGCCGCTGGAGTGTGGGGGGAAGCTCGCATCAGCCTCTGGAGTGTGGGGGGGCTCGCATCAGCCGCTGGAGTGTGAAGGGGGCTCGCATCAGCCGCTGGAGTGTGGAGGGGGCTCGCATCAGCCGCTGGAGTGTGGAGGGGGCTCGCATCAGCCGTTGGAGTGTGGAGGGGGGGCTCGCATCAGTTTCTGGAGTGTGGATGGCCTCGCATCAGCCGCTGTAGTGTGTGGGGGCTCGCTTTAGCCACTGGAGTGTGGGTGTGGGGCTCGCATCAGCTGCTGGAGTGTGGGTGGGGGTGCTCGCATCAGCCGCTGGAGTGTAGGTGGGGGGCTCACATCAGCTGGAGTGTGGATGGCCTCGCATCAGCCTCTGGAGTGTGGGGGGGCTCGCATCAGCCGCTGGAGTGTGGGGGGGGAGGCTCGCATCAGCCGCTGGAGTGTGGGGGGCTCGCATCAGCTACTGGAGTAGGGGGCTCGCATCAGCTACTGGAGTAGGGGGGCTCGCTTCAGCTGCTGGAGTGTGGGGGGGGAGGCTCGCATCAGCCACTGGTGTGGGGGGGGGGGCTCGCATCAGCCGCTGGAGTGTGGCGGGGGTTCTTATCAGCCGCTGGAGTGTGGGGGGCTCGCATCAGCCGCTGGAGTGTGGCGGGGGTTCGCATCAGCCGCTGGAGTGGGGGGGCTTGCATCAGCCGCTGGAGTGTGGCGGGGGTTCGCATCAACCGCTGGAGTGTGGGGGCGCTTGGATCAGCCTCTGGAGTTTTTTTTTTTTTTTTTTTTACCACAAACGTGGCCACACATAGTGTAGTCTCTGGAGTGTGGGGGGCTCGCATCAGCTTATGGAATGCTGGGGCTCGCATCGGCCGAAGGAGTGCGGGGCGCTTGCATTATTTATTAGGATGTTGGTATTCACATCATTTTTGCTTATAGCCTGTTATAAAACCTCCAGGTGATGTCCATATATTAAAAATACTGTACTGATCCAATAGACATCAGTCATTATTGAAGTTGTCTGTGAAGGTAATTATTGCAATATTAATCATCATATTTAAAGTCTATTTAACACAATTGTGATGGCCTAGTCCACCATTGGTACTCTCATGAGAAATCCACAATGAACCACCTATGAAGCAAACTGTTGCAGGCATGTTAAGCTTTTATTTAAAAAATATTGATACTGTACACTGAAACTTTGTGTATTCACAAGTATCCAAGAAAAATATTTTCTGTTGCTGTTCTTGATCTATGCAAATGACTTTCTGTAAGTAATATGGTGCAGTATTAGGCAATCAAATGGCAACTAGAATTTAATAATGGCAGATCTTTGTTAAATTTTCATTGTCAGGGAAAAGGAAGCCAAAATGACAATATAGCATAAGAGGAAGGCAATTGAAAGAATATATTAAAAAGGAGTTCGGTATAGACATAATATCAACTTTAAGACTGAAAGTACATGTAAATAGATTAACATTGGAAGCCTGTTTAAAACTTGCAAGCATATGAACAACATTTTTAAAACCTGTAGATACTTGTTAAGAACATTATACAGTACATAGCATACATTATTTTTGCTCTAGAATATAAAATACTAGCAATAAATTCCTACCTAGTGAAGCACAGGAAGACTGAGAACATCCAGTGATTTGCTGAGTTCTAGATGTAAAGCAGATGAAATATGAAGATATGTTACAGAAAATCAGTCTCGTGGCACTTGAAGAGAGAAGGCCCGGAGGAGATATTTTCACAACATAATATATGTAGGGGAATAGAGAAAGTGGAGACAGTAGAGGGGACCAAAAACAGTCCTTTTCATATGGAAAATAAAATGAGAGGGCACTGATGGTGACTGAAACAAATGAATCAGAGGCATGTGATACTACTCGTATGTAGTGTAATTACCTAAGTGTAATTACCTAAGTGTAGTTACAGGATGAGAGCTACGCTCGTGGTGTCCCGTCTTCCCAGCACTCTTTGTCATATAACGCTTTGAAACTACTGACGGTTTTGGCCTCCACCACCTTCTCACTTAACTTGTTCCAACCGTCTACCACTCTATTTGCGAAGGTGAATTTTCTTACGTTTTTTCGGCATCTGTGTTTAGCTAGTTTAAATCTATGACCTCTTGTTCTTGAAGTTCCAGGTCTCAGGAAATCTTCCCTGTCGATTTTATCAATTCCTGTTACTATTTTGTACGTAGTGATCATATCGCCTCTTTTTCTTCTATCTTCTAGTTTTTGCATATTTAATGCCTCTAACCTCTCCTCATAGCTCTTGTCCTTCATTTCTGGGAGCCACTTAGTGGCATGTCGTTGCACCTTTTCCAGTTTGTTGATGTGCTTCTTAAGATAAGGGCACCATACAACCGCTGCATATTCCAGCTTTGGTCTAATAAAAGTCGTGAACAATTTCTTTAGTATTTCTCCATCCATGTATTTAAAAGCAATTCTTAGGTTAGAAAGTGTAGCATAGGCTCCTCGCACAATGTTCTTGATGTGGTCCTCAGGTGACAGTTTTCTATCTAAAACCACCCCTAGATCCCTTTCTTTATCAGAATTCTTTAAAGATTTCTCACATAATTTATAGGTTGTGTGGGGTCTATGTTCACCAATTCCACATTCCATAACATGGCATTTATTCACATTAAATTCCATTTGCCAAGTGTTGCTCCAAATACTTATTTTGTCCAGGTCTTCTTGAAGGGCATGACAATCATCTAGGTTTCTTATCTTCCCTATTATCTTAGCATCATCAGCAAACATGTTCATGTAATTCTGTAATCCCTCTGGTAGATCGTTTATGTAGACAATGAACATTACCGGTGCAAGAACTGAACCCTGTGGTACTCCACTCGTGACATTCCTCCAATCCGATACCTTGCCTCTGATTACGGCCCTCATTTTTCTGTCAGGAAATTTTTCATCCATGTTAGTAGCTTACCCGTCACCCCTCCAATATGTTCCAGTTTCCAGAACAACCTCTTATGGGGAACTCTGTCGAAAGCCTTTTTTAGGTCCAGATAGATGCAGTCAACCCAACCATCTCTTTCCTGTAAAATCTCTGTTGCTCGATCATAAAAACTGAGTAAGTTCGTTACACAGGATCTTCCAGATCGAAAACCATACTGTCGGTCTGATATTATATCATTTCTCTCCAGGTGTTCTACCCATTTAGTTTTAATTATTTTTTCCAATATTTTGACTATTACACTTGTCAATGATACAGGTCTATAATTAAGGGGGTCTTCCCTGCTTCCACTTTTGTAGATTGGAACTATGTTAGCCTTTTTCCACACATCAGCTACAACTCCTGTAAAGGGATGCCTGAAAAATCAGCTGAAGTGGAATGCTGAGCTCAGGTGCACACTCTCTCAGAACCCATGGTGAAACTCCATCTGGACCAACTGCCTTGTTCTTACTTAGCTCCTTGAGCATTTTTTCCACTTCGTCTCTAGTCACCTCTATGTGCTCTATGTTGTTCTCTGGAATTCTTATTGTGTCTGGTTCCCTAAAGATTTCATTTTGTACAAACACACTTTGGAACTTTTCGTTTAGTGTTTCACACATTTCCTTTTCATTTTCCGTGAATCTATTTCCCATTATCAACCTCTGAATATTATCCTTTACCTGCAATTTGTTGTTTATGAATTTATAGAATAGACCTGGTTCTGTTTTACATTTGTCTGCAATCCCTTTTTCAAAATTTCTTTCTGCCTCTCTCCTCACTGCTGTGTAGTTGTTTCTTGCATCTTTGTATCGTTTGTATGTTTGGGGGTTTGGCCTCTTCCTGTATTGATTCCATTTTTGTGTCTTTTGGTCTCTGGCCCTCTCGCAATTCCTATTGAACCAATCCTGTTTCCTAGTTCTGCATCTCTGTTTTGGTATAAATTTGTTTGTGCCTTTATCATATATTTCACAAAACTTGACATACATCTCATTCACTTCCTTGCCTAGCAACAAGTCTGTCCAATTATACTCACTAAAAAAATTTCTAAGGTTGCCATAATGTCCTCTCTTGAAGTCAGGTTTTTCAACTGCCTCATCCTCCTTATTTTCTTCCAGATTATAACGCATTGCATACTTTATTCCCAAAAAGACATGGTCACTTTTACCCAAGGGAGGAAGGTACTGAATGTCAAATACTTCTTCCTCCTTCCTGGTAAATATCAAATCTAGCATGGAGGGAACGTCCCCTTCCCTCATCCTCGTAGCTTGTTTAACATGTTGATACAAGAATGTTTCCAGGATGAGGTCTACAAATTTACAGGTCCAAAAATCTTCTGTTTTAGCTTCATATGCTTCCCAGTCTATGGATTTCAAGTTGAAGTCACCAACTATCAACAGTCGTGACCTATCGTTATCCGCTCTCGCTATAATCTCTCTCATTATTGTTATAAGACCTTCTCGTTTACTATCTAGCTCCTCCTTTGACCATGTGCTGCTTGGTGGTGGACTATATGCATTTATGACCATTAGTTTATCATCTTCATGGCAGATCTCTAGTGCTATTATGTCAACCTCTTGTGGATTGGCAGTCATTATTTCCTTCACCTTTATGTGTTCTTTCACCAGCACAGCAACGCCACCGCCTTTCCTAATTTTTCTGTCCCTTCTCCAAATTGAGTAGCCCCTTGGGAATATGACCTCATTTAAAATATCATCTTCAAGTTTTGTCTCCGTGAGTGCAACAATGTCTGGTGTCTGCATCTGTATTACATCACTTAACTCCAATATCTTCGATCTTACTCCATCTATGTTGGTGTATGCAATCTTCAGGAACTTGTTCCCCCTCTCCTTATTCTTCACTCCCCCTCTCTCTATTGATTTTGTTGGTTTGCCTTTATGTACCACTTTACTGGTCTGCCTACCCCTAACACTTTGTAGAAAAAAGATTGATTTCTTCTTCATTCCTGCTCTCATTTAAACGTTTTGCCTCAGCGAGGTTCAGTTTCAGCTTCTCTCTGTCTTCTCTTGAAAGATCTCGTCTTATGACCACATTTTCCCATCCTCATCACTTTGTAACTTTCTAGCATTCCTTAGTACTTCTTCCATCTGCTTGGCACCGTTTAGGGTGATCCTCAAAGGTCGATCTTTCCCTTTTACATATCTGCCTATTCTCCTGTAGTCGCACACATTCTCTTTGGTGTGGGTAAGTTTGAGTGTGTGATTTGATGTTTGAGTGTGTGTGGTAAGCAGTGTCTGGAAGAAGGAGCATAGGTAGTGGAAGGCATCTTTATTCATAGTATTGTTCTTAGGTACTAATGCTAAGAGGTGGGACCCCAAGAGTTAGATTTTTATTTGCATGGCATATTTAAATAAGCACCTGTAGAAAGATAAACATATACTGCACTGAATCTGTGCTTTGTTATCTCATACTTGTATTCACAGCTGGTGCCAATGGAACAGCACTTCATCCAGCACTGAAGACTGTGAAACCTTTGACCAAACTGAAGAGCACGCATTTCAAGAAGGATACAATCACAAATTACTGCCTATCAACACAAGCTGCAGATGGGCATGGAGGAATGGAAACTAAAATTTATAGGTATTTGGATTTGTATATTGGTTTTAGAGTTCTTTGTACTTACAAACTTATGAAATGCAGGATGAGGAAACAGTTGGCCCTTAAGCTGTGCAAGGAATGTGTTTTTGAAAACTTTTGTTCAGAGTGAAGTCAATATTAGTATAGTATAGGAAAAAGTTTTGTTCCAGAAAAATGCAAAATATCAACTGCTCTGAATTAAATTGACTGCTCGCTCAGTTTGAGATTCACTGAATTCATGGGCATGTATTGCATACAATCAGATAGGATTGACATACAATGTTACCACAAAGTTATTTTCAACCCTCCCCACAGGATCACACATGTGCTGAAGGAGTTATTAGAGAAATTAATAATTCCAACCTAAAAATTAACATAATAATCCATAAAAGCTAAAGGTTCCTCCCAAAGCCTAACTTGATATCATGTGACTCAAATAAAATTCTCGTTAACTACCAATTGGGTTGCCTAATCAGCCCCTGTGATTACCACTAGGGGACAGCACCATGACCACTTTAGGATCCACTGACTAAAGTGGATCCAACAGTCAGTTCTTGAACTTCCTGGCTGCTGTTTAACCCTCAAACCGCTAGGGGCCCAAATGGAATTCACACCCACAGGCGCAACAAAAAAAAAATCCAAAAAATTCTTTCGTCTTATAGAATTGTTTATTTTTGTTCCCTGATCACGGAAAAAATAACAAAAAAATCGTAGGTAGCATATTTTAGCCGCAGTAGGGTAGGGAAGTGTGGCAAAAAGGGGCGTTGGCAGAGCCTTCGCCAGACGAGGTCTACTCCGCCCGAGCTGTCAGACGGCAGTTGCCACAAATATATTATTTCCTAATTATTTCAATGTCTCTGATTGATTTTTTCTTAGTTTTTTTGCAGTAATATTATTCCATACAGTGAATTGTGGTATATTTATATTATAAAATGTGTGAACCATCGCTGTACTCAAAATTATGGTGTGCATATAAGTGATTCAATTATTATGTTCATAAAACAATAAACAAATAGTTTTGCTGTTGTTACACTATATACACAGGTTATATATAAGTATCTGCATGTTTTGTTCACCATAACGAACTACTAAGTTGGTCTTGTGAGTCAAAAAGCAACGAGGAGTGGCCGCCACACACCAGCGAGCCACTCACTGCCACGCCCTCCCTCAACACCACCTCACTCACCCTCATTTACCTCCCACAATACTGTTTTTGCATTTATTCACTATACACAGACGTTATATATACGTATTTACATGTTTTGTTCACCATAACTGTACATCTAAGCTTGTATGGTGAGTAAACGCACAAAGACGTAGCTACTCCACAGTCAGCTGATCGGCGGCCACCCTCAAGGCCACACGCACTAATATTTCTCCTCCAACAATATTGGTTGTGGTGTTATTATGCTATATACACACATTATATATAAGTATCTACCTGTTTTATTCACCATACTTGTACAAATAAGCTGGTATGGTGCCCAAAGACCCTTTGTGGTCACAGGTAAACAACACGATAATTCCTGCAGACGACGCTCCTCTCACCAAAATGGCGGCTCCCAACCTACTCCTCTCGCTGTTATCTCACACTATACACACGTTATATGTAAGTATCTACATTTGTGTTCACCATAGCGAACCACTAAGCTGGTATGGTGAGTGCAGTCAATAAATGGTGGCCACACACAGTCAGAAGACAACGCCACAATCCTCCCTCCACAGCCGTACTCCTCCCTCCATCGAGCACAGCGATAAATATCTCCACAATCAAGCTGTTATCAGAATCCTGGTCAGTTTTATCAAATTCAGGGGCTTCAGTAATACTATCACTGCTAAATAATAGCAGTATCACTTATATTTTGGCATTTGTAGGCGATGCTGTGGTCACAAGCTGAACAGCGGTGCTGTGAGCTCGTGCTGCGTGCGCCAGCCTTGGTGGCTGGCACAATACTGACGTTCTCACTCTCAAGAATGTTGGGCTGGATTTTTTTTCTAGGTGGGATCTGGCAACTATCAGTCGTGGCTGTACTATAGCTGCCCCTATCCCAGGCGGGGTGTTTAAATTATAGCGCTAGACACGAAATCATATATAAATGATGTGCGCGATTTCGGTTTTGTCATATCATTTATATATGATATGCGGGTTTAAGGGTTAATTTGAAGTGTTTACATTGGACCAGTTTTCAGTTACTGTATTTATACAGTATACAGTTACAGTATACTGTATTCAGTATAGTTACTGTATTCAATTATTTAAGTTTGTTTTGAATACTGTATTGTTGTTATGAAATGTTGTAAGGCACAAGATTGAAATTGTGTAAGGCACAAGCTTTTTTTTTGGTCACTGCCTGACTATGTTAATTACATAGAACAATGCTTGTGTGAGAATGTTGGTCCACCATAGGAATACTGGACAGTGCTATCAAATGACTAACAGTAAGAAATATTGTACCTAATGAAACATGTCCTCCTGGGAGAACTCATCCTTCTCACTGCTAGAATCAATTTTAGAAATTAACACAATAGACAAGATAAAAGTAAATGTTAGGAGAAATTTGTAATATTTTTATTTGAGCTTTAAAATTTAACTTATATGTGGTTTACAATGAAAACTGTAGTAATGGATTGGTTACATGGACATAGATGCAGGCAAGTTATATTAACACGGGGATTCTCTATATCTGCAGGTGGTTGGCATATCAAGCCTCCACGAAGAGATTAAAGTAATCAAAACACAAGGGTTGAAATCAAAACATTGCCAGGGTTAGCTGGGACATTTATAATAGTTTTTATAAATCCTTTACACTTTAAGATCATGCACTACTCTATAGTAAGTACAAATATACCACAATTACATATAATAAGATGTAAGCCCACTGCTGATGCCCTTTATGTATCACCACTTCCCACACATTGGCCAACTCCACCTTGCATTCATCCCTTCCTGCCAAATAGAAGTAACTGCTTATAACTCCTTATAGAAGTTCAGATTGAATTTTTATATTTACACTTATATTTTGATGTTTTCCAACCACAAAATGTATTTCAGAGTTTATATATGCATTGTTTACCTATTTAGAAGGGAACAGTTTCACCCATCATAAACATGCCAGCTGCTGCCTTAGCAGGAGTTTCAAATGTCTACGTATCAGCAGGACAAAGCATATTATAAAGGGTGGCTTCACTACAATGTTGAGTCTGTATATTTTATCTAAGCTTCTAAAGAAAATCAATGGAGCTCTGAGGTCACTCGAACCCACATTCAAGGGACTCCAAGCGCTCACATTACCACTGGACCACCCTGACTTGCTAAAAGTTACACAACTGGGATTCTCCTTAATCCACAGGATGTATGGAGGCTTCTACTGAAGCCAGTCTAGTAATTTAGTGAAGCCAGTATCTGAAGTTGGAACGTACCATGGATGAACTATATTGCCTACAGCTTGTGCTTTGGAATTATACATAAAACTTTGACTGACTTCAGTAGAAGCCTGCAAACTTTGCAGTTTCAGTAGAATCCTGGTTGTATAACTTTTAGCAAGTCAGGGTGGTTCAGTGGTAAGTTAAGTGGCTTGGAAGTCCCTTGTTTACAAGTTTGAGTCACCTAAGAGCTCCATTTGATTTTCTCATTGATAT
>WNGS01063839.1:7951453-7964139 GCA_020271785.1 Procambarus virginalis
AAAAAGTGAAAGGTGTGATAATTTCTGTGGTGAGTGGTATACTTTGTGATATGACTTTTTCGTTGTTCAGTGATCTAAGTGATTCAATTGTATAAATCTCCTATGGCCCATTGGATTACTGTATCCAAGCATGGAGACCTCATCTTCAGAAGGACATAGCAGCACTGGAGAAAGTGGAAAACTGGGCAACAAAATTCATTCCAGAGCCAAATCGCCTCACGTATAAGGAAAGGTTGAGGGACACAAGACCCTAACACTGCAAACCATGCATAACAAGGCAGATCTCATTGAAACCTTTAAAATACTGAATAATTTGTAGGATGTTGATTCCGGATAATTTCTTCAAAAGGGCAAAGTGTAACACAAACAAGGAGCAACGGTTTCAAGTTCAACAAGCCAAAATGTAGGACTAAGAATAGGATGTGTTTTACACCCACAGGGTTATAAACCCTTGGAACTGTCTACCCGCCGAAGCCTTAATTGCCAAAACTTGTATTTTAGAGTCAAACTGGAAAAGATAAAGGTAAATGTTAACTTCGACAAGCCACTGGCTTCCTATCCTCGTCGAGGCCGTTAGTGAGTGTCCCTGAGGTAAATTATTTGTCACGTTGAAGGGATCACATACGACTCCTGGGATCGGTGGGGGTTGCCTCTCCTGTCCCCTTTTGGGGGGGTCCATCTCATTACCCAAAACCTCCTATCATTGTGTAAGTAATGAAATATGACAATCTCCCACTATAATGTTGGTACTGAATGTAGAACATGATAAAAACATATTTTTACTCTGAAAATAATATCATTTTATAACGAAAATAGGTACATCTAATTACCCAACACCACAGCATTGTCATTTGGATCGTCAACTTTCTTGGCGTTAGCTGCCACCTAGTTTCGTCTAATTTCATTATAACATTTTATTATTTCAGAGTCAGATTAAAGTTTCTTCGTGTTCTACATTCAGCACCAACATTAAGTTTTGCCCCGAGGGGCGAGTCAAACAGCGCCGCTCATCCTGTGAGTGGACACCGCCATAGCAGCATGTACAACACACCCCAATAGGAAGAAAACCCGCTGGATTGTTCATCCTATCACTTGTACCCAGATACAGCTGGGACTTGCTTAACTGTCTCAAGTGAACAGCTTATCAATCAAGAATATTTACATTTTTCAACCCTTAAAAACTTACGTTATCTTGCGAGTGAAAAATGGTGGAATCTTTAGAGAACAGCATTTATATTTGACAGTGTTTTCCTAACTCTAACAATGTGGGGGTTTATAATGCTACACACACATTTTTAATATCTCTTAGATGTTCACATTCTCTCAGGTACTAGTCAAGGGGTGTCCGTCCTCTCACTACAGATTCTGCAACTCTGCTGCTCAACTGTTGTTTCCGTCCTGAATCTCCATGGATATTTGTATCCAAGACGAATTTTTGCTATTACTGATTCTCTCCCGCGTCCACCTCCTCTTCGTCCATAATGATTGGATTGCCAGCTGCAACCGCTTTGTACCATCGTACAGATTCACTGGTTTGTGCTTCTATCCTCCTTTCCTCAGTTACCTTGTCACGGTGATGTTGCCTGATAATACTGATAATACACAATCAAATGTGCCCATAGTAGGAAAACAGCATGTAAAGGATTTGGGAATAATGATGTCTGACGACCTAACGTTTAGGGAGCATAACCAAGCAAATATTGCGACAGCCAGAAAAATGATAGGATGGATTACGAGAACTTTCAAATCCAGGGATCCCATCACAATGGTTGTACTCTTCAAGTCACTTGTGCTGTCCCGTCTTGAGTACTGTTCAGTACTCACTTCCCCCTTCAGAGCAGGAGAGATTGCCGAAATAGAGGGAATACAGAGAACATATACAGCACGTATAGACGCGATAAAGCACCTAAATTATTGGGATCGTCTCAAAGCTCTCCAAGTGTACTCACTAGAAAGAAGACGAGAGAGATATCAAATAATATACACCTGGAAGATACTGGAGGGCCAGGTCCCAAATCTACACAGTAAAATAACAACGTACTGGAGTGAACGATATGGAAGAAAATGCAGAATAGAACCAGTGAAGAGCAGGGGTGCCATAGGCACAATCAGAGAACACTGTATAAACATCAGAGGTCCGCGGTTGTTCAACGTCCTCCCAGCGAGCATAAGAAATATTGCCGGAACAACCGTGGACATCTTCAAGAGGAAACTAGATTTATTCCTCCAAGGAGTTCCGGACCAGCCGGGCTGTGGTGGGTATGTGGGCCTGCGGGCCGCTCCAAGCAACAGCCTAGTGGACCAAACTCTCACAAGTCAAGCCTGGCCTCGGGCCGGGCTTGGGGAGTAGAAGAACTCCCAGAACCCCATCAACCAGGTATCAACCAGGTACCTCTAATTTGTAGCAGAGTCTTGGGTATGACGAATTCAATATGGTCTCCTTCAGCAGCCAGCACATCTGCTCGTTTATTTCCACAGATTCCAACATGCGAGGAGAGCCACAGAAATTTGACGACTTCCTGATTGGTTAGTACCCTCGGAATTCTCTTCATTTATTTATTTATTTATTTATTTATTATTTATTTATTTATTTATTTATTTATTTATATAGTGTTATGACCGCAGGTAACCTAAAGAACGAGTCTACCCCAATGAGAGTTATTCGGCGATCTGGATCTGATTGAGAGGTCAGAGGAAGTGTAGATATATGAATATATACTAAATACATGACAAATGTTGGTGGATACTTTGAAAGCATGAGCAGAGGATAAACATGTAAATAAGTGACATGACAT
Organism: Procambarus virginalis; assembly: GCA_020271785.1. NCBI lineage: Eukaryota > Metazoa > Arthropoda > Malacostraca > Decapoda > Cambaridae > Procambarus > Procambarus virginalis. The sequence goes on from WNGS01063839.1 coordinate 7,954,249, forward strand.
GAGATGTCGATACTTTGCTGACATGAGGCTGCGGGACATCTCGACCTTACTTGAGCAACAGAGGTTGTGAGAGGGGGTAGTACTGTGCTGAGATCTTGGCAGAGGAGGAAAACCTCCTAGTTGTGTGCTCCTACAAGAGGAGTTAATCAAGCAGGCGTTTATATGTAAAGCCTGAGGACGATTTAAAGTGCTCAAGTCAGGACTAGAAGTAGCCTTGTGAGGCAGTGCTATAGCGATTTTTGGGGCGCCATTGTGAGGGCTGGGACCTGAGTGCCCTCGAGACAAATTCTGTGGTAAGCTAATATAACAGCTGTTGCAGTGGTTGCCAGTGTTTAATCGTGTGCCCAGCAATCATGGCAAGTGTTTATGTAAAGCGTATAGATATTCTATTAAGGTAGTAAGTTCAAATAAGATTAAGAGATAGGAGAACATATTGGAGGAAAGAGTTAAGTCCTCCCTCGACGAAGGTCAGTGGATGACTGAGGAGGGGTAAGTCCCTAAGTGGTGGGGGCAGCCAGCAGCGTTTCTCGACACGTCGATGATAGACTCGCCCATGGTAGGGGAGTACCGTCGTGGCAACGTGTTAGAGCAGGGGTCTCCAAACTATGGCCCGCGGGCCACATCCGGCCCGCCACATAATTTCATCCGGCCCGCCAAACAAATCCCTGTGTGGTGGCTCATCTAATCTGGAACCTGATTTTAATGAAATTTGAAGTCAAAACGACAGTATCATTCGTCACACTAATTTGGTTGCATAAAACTAAAGGCAGGAATCTATTTAGTTTACCCTAATTTTTCCAAAAAGATATGTTTTAATTTTCCATGTTTATACTTTAATATTTGAGGAAATTAAATTACTGGCACTGATTTGTTTTTTGTTTTTGTTTTTTCATTTTTTATTCCTTCGGCCCGCATAAATATGGGAAATATATAATGTGGCCCTTACATTGAAAAGTTTGGAGACCCCTGTGTTAGAGTTTAAGGAGATGTCAGATGTAGGAGTTTTACTTTTTGTGAATATATTTAATTACGTTTTAGTAGGCAACTCTTTAAGACATAACTGTAACATGCTCGTGTCCGAAGCTAGACACAAATACAACAAAATTATTAAGGATGGTAACAAAGTCCATTTCATGTGGTCTCCATCTCATGTTGGCCTCCGAATGCATGATAGAGCTGATAAGTTAGCCAAAGAATCTGCCTTTAAAGGAGCCGTTGAGTGTAACCTTGGATTGTCAATGAGCAATCTGAGAGCAGCAGTAGACCGAGGACTTCAACAAGATCTTGTAGATCTGAGGCAAAGTGAAATTGACACCAGTAATTCATCAATCATCATACTATCATGCAAGAGGAGCCACACATCTATGGTTCATCCAATAAAATCAGCAGACTTCTAGATGTTACTACTGCTCGGCTTAGACTCGGTTACAAGTATCTCTGGGAATTCTCATTATCTGCCGATGTAGACTTGACCATATGTAAACTGTGTCAACAAAATTATTCGCACACCCTCCGTCACTATGTGATGGAGTGCGAAAAGATACGTGAATTTAGAGGCAATTCTATAACCAATGTTCCAGCAATGTGTAAATATTTCATTCAAAATGATGTGCTACCAGAAATTTTAGCCAAATATCCCCAGTTTGCTAACTGTAGGTAGTAACTAAGTGATTGTAACCTATCCACCGCTGCCCACTGGATGGGGGGCGGTGTGCAGGACAAACATATCAATTTTGACACTAGCTCTCCACATATGTCAGTTGCTTAATTTAGAAACTGTACTTGCGGTCGATCTCGAACCCATTGTTGATGTGACGACTTATATTGAATTTTGTAACTAGCTCATCAAGATTGTAACTTTCTTAGCTAAATGAACTGTGGAGTTCAGTCCCTGAGCCCATTATGTGCCTCTCTAACCCTTTCCACTACCGCCCACAAGATGGGTATGGGGTGCATAATAAATTAACTAAACTAAAAGTAGGGAAACAATTTTATTGGCATGGTAATGGAATTGTAGATTTGTTTGGGAAGAAATTAATGGAACTTCGAGACTAGAGGAGTGCATGCTGAACTCTGTGGGAGAGTAGAACTCCATAATGAGGAGTGGGCTTCAAGCAGTGAAGAGGAGTTTCACATGTCTCCGTGGAATCAGTGATGAAGCATCACTGGTGTTTGTGTGGGAACCGACCTGTGAGATTTATATATTAATTTATATGAATTTATATAGAATTTATATACTACGATAGCAATTTGTATGATGTTAAGTGGACTGTATTTCTGCAATAATCTCACAAATCGATCCATACACATTAGGGGGGTTTATATATATATATTTATATATATATTATATATATATATATATATATATATATATATAATATATATATATATATATATATATATATATTTGAGATAAATACAAGAGTTGTTACATTCTTGTACAGCCACTAGTACGCGTAGCGTTTCGGGCAGGTCCCTGGAATACGATCCCCGCCGCGAAGAATCGTTTTTTCATCCAAGTACACATGTTACTGTTGAGTTAAACAGAGGCTACAGTTAAGGAATTGAGCCCAGTAAATCCTCCCCGGCCAGGATACGAACCCATGACATAGCGCTCGCGGAACGCCAGGCGAGTGTCTTACCACTACACCACAGAGACATATTGAATTATATATATATGCAGTCAATTAAACTACAGTATTAACTACATATTAGTATACATTGAGGAGGTTCCTTATCTTATTATACAGCAGGCTTAGTTCACCAGATATAACTAGGATGTAGACACCAAATTATCCTATTTTGAGGCAGCTTCCATCACCCATAGTAACTGATATACCAAGTCTTGCTTCCTCTTCTTGTACCTGTCAAAGGTGCTAGCTGTAAAGCCAGAATCCTAATATATGACAGCTATATCAGAGAAAACACTGTATAATGATTCAAATAAAGACCAAGGCTTAATTACCTTTAGTATGAGGCGAGTTCGTATTCTAACGGTTCGCCCAATATCTACCAACATTAATGGCCAAAAAAGATTAGATAAACAGGTTTAGGTAGAAACACTTGGCTTGTTTATTGTTGACTGTGTGTTGATGATGGAAGACCTTTGGTTTGCATAACACTTCGTCCAAGAGAAATGATAGGAGCCGAATTTGCTCCCTGCGCCTCTGTGGTCTTAATAACAATGACTGACCACTCCCTACTACTGACGCCTTGGCACTTTGTCTAGATATCAATAAGTGATAGAAGGGTCGCATTTACTCTATTTTGCTACTAATAATTAAGTTAATTAAAATAAGACGTTTTTATGATGTAAAAAGTTCAAAGACTAATGTATTTAAGAATAATTCCAACACAATAGCTGGTGAATTATAATAGTATGTGGCAATGATATTCCGTTTTCTATTGACAGAAAATTCCACTACAAGCTACATTTTCTATGGATAACTTGTGTCTACAACGCAGCAGCAATATTATCTGCAAATTGCATTGATATTAGTAAATGGTGTCGGATTTTCCGACAGTTTGAAGGGGACTTCATTGTGCAGCAGTTTTGGGAGAACTGCAGAAGTGTACTGTTGAATATTTGGAGGATCTAGAGATATCCATGGTAGTGAGCCTCTAGGAGCAGAACAGAGGTTTATGGTTGATACACAGGAGGGTATAAGGGAAGTGCTTGAATGCTTATTGACATGCAAGACGTAGTGTAAGGTGAGAGATTGATTTCTTCTTGTGTTGGGGAATATTTATGTACATGTTTCTGGTGTTTCAGCCCCAGGCTGAGTTTTATATACTATTAGGGCTGAGTGTATAATATTGTTGTGGCGAGATTGCAACCCCATTTAGTGAGGGAGTAGTAAGTGGTAAGTCAAGAGTTGAGCAGCCGCTTGATATAGACGGCTGGTGAAGCCAGGATATGATATTGGACTGCTACCAGGTTGTAGCAGCTTAGTGTTGAATGATATTTAATTTTTGTGCCTATCATGTATTGCGTATGTCTTTTTTGTTTATTAAATGTGTATTGTTAGCTGGCTTTGTTCTTGTCCTGGTGAGACTTCCCAGAAAGCAAGGAGAGGAGAGAGAGGAAGGATCACGGCTGCAGACAGGGTGGCAGAAAATAATAAATCTCAAAAGGGGGATTTAGGAGGTCATTCCAAACAAGGAGAGAGTGGGGAGTCACGGCGGCTCAAGTAGGGTGTGTATACAGGACAACAAGGCCAGTGTTGGAGCCGCACCCCTAAGTATGTGATGCTGAACCCCGCTCCAAGATCAAGAGGCGTACAGGGTGATCTCCTGAGCAAATTTCAAGCACTCCAGTGTTCATGTTGGTCGACCGGCGGTAGCGGGAGTGTGGCTGCCGAGGTCGGTTGTCTGTTCCGGCAGAGAGTGGTTGGGGGACGTTGTCCACCTGTACGCAAGTAACAGTCTGGTGCAGCAACAAGAACTCTCATTGGAGGTTTAAGTTCCATAAGCCCCAACCCCCTCAGGTCAGAACAATATATACAAGAAGGTACATTGGGTTTATGAGGGTACATAGCATTGATGTTTTTACATTCTTGTAAAGCCACTAACATGCATAGCGTTTCGGGCAGGTCCTTAATCTAACATAATTCTAAGTTGGTAATTAAAGCAAAATTGAGAAATGTTAACAGGTACATTGTAAGAAAATAAGACGAAGATTAGTAGGTACATTATAGTAAAATTTGAGGAATATCAACAGGTGCTTTGTAGCATAATTTGAGGATTATTTCTAGGTATAATGTTGTAAAATATGCGTTCAATATAACATCCATGATATAAGATGATAGCAATGATTACAATTGTGAAGTTGAATGGCGTAGGCACATATAATGGGGGAGTGGGTAGCACAAGATACAGTGCGAGTTTAATGCACTAGGTAGGAAACTGAGGAGGAAATTAGGTACTTTTTTATTTTATTTTTGAATAAGGCGTAGGTTGGACAGCTTTTCAATTCGTTAGGGAGTGAATTCCATAGACTAGGTTTCTTTATTTGCATAGAGTCTCTTCTTTATTTGCACACAGATTGTTTGACTCTGGGGCTCAAAGATATATTTATTTCTGGTGTGGTGATTATGGGTTCTATTACATCCGTCAAGGAATGTTGTTGTTGTTAAAGATTCGCTACCTGGATCAAAGTTCCAAGCAGCACGGGCTATGGTGAGCCCGTAGTGCCTATCCTCGTCAAGGAAGAGTTTCAGATCAGGATTTGCATTTAAGAACAGGGTTGTGTAAATCTAAATGACACAAGAGAATGTGTGGAGTATGTTTAGCATGTTTAGGGATTTAAACAGGGGGGGGGGGGATGGGGGCTGAGTGTTGTCTGAAAACAGAGTTTGTTATTGTTCTGATAGCAGATTTTGCTGGGTGATGATGGGCTTGAGGTAGTTGAACTCCATGCACAGATACCGTATGTAAGATTGGAATAGATTAAGGCGTAGTATAATAAGAGGAGAGCAGAGTTAGGAACATGATATCCGATTTTGGAAAGTAAACCAACCGTTTTTAAGACTTTCTTGATTGTGTGTTGTATGTGGGTGCTGAAGTTGAGTCTCATGTCTAAGTATAGGCCAAGGAACTTTCCAGCATTTTTATTGCTGATGTTAACATTGTCTGTCAGAAGCTCAATTGTATTTGTTGGTTTGCTTCCAATTTTTTTCTATGTTTAGTGTAAGTTTGTTGGTTGACATCGTTATAACGAATGCTTGCTCTGTTGCATTAATATCAAGGTAAGGGAGTTCCAATCAATGGGGTTAGGTAAGGCCCGTTCCCCAGGGAAACAATTCCCAGCACAAAGATAAAGTGTTACCAAATAAGGTCTGCGTCTAGTGTGATTAACTACCCCACTTCAGTAGGGGTGATGAAACTCCCACTTACAATTAACCTAACATAATATTCATTAACCCTAAACCCCCCACAGTACAATAATTACTTTACCTCCTCGATCTTACGTTATCTCTCTGGATCCACATAGACAGGAGATGAGAATTACAGCAAACTACAGGTAAAGTCTACTTTCCTGAAGGGACAGTATACAACACTTAATAACTGCAACAGGTGGTCACTAGGCCACGCCAGAAAGGCAAACACTTGGGGCTCAAACACTGACCAAGTGAACACACAGATTTTTGTGTTACAACCGTCCTGGTTCTAATGGCATCAATACCGTGCCATTAAAACAACTAATGATACGGTATCAATATAGTAATGTACTTAACTGGTATGGTGAAGATTAAGGAGGGAAGAGAGTAGAAGGGAGGAAAAACCAGAGAGCACACAGGACTAAGTCCAGACCGGTTTAGAGTTTCTTAGAGAAGACCTCCTCTCACCATGAGGCCGCTGCCTGAGTCATTAAACTGATCGTACAGTAACAATTATTTATCCTCCAATACAAATATTTACTTGCCGCTAATCAGTTCGAAGTATAACATCTTGGTTATAGTTATACTTTACATTAAATTAATTATTCAATTATCACAGAGTATTCCAGCTCTGTGAGCATCATGGTGTTCCTAGGTCTGGCTTGAAACGGGACCGCCATTTTCCAAGATGAGGTCTCAAGCCCTCTTGAATATAAGTATAAGACTGCCATATAATTGTCCTCCTTCATAAACCAGCCCATCTATTAATACTCTATAATTTAACTAGTCAAAATCCCACACATATTCCCAAACAATCAGGGCCTATCACTAAAATAATGGAGTGAGTGGTCCCTGCATGTATGTAAACAGGGATGCTATGCTCCTTGGGTCCACGAAGCAGTTTGCAAGCACTTACGACCTGTACGTCTTTTCTCAATCTTTGGCGGCTTTGTTTACAATTATTAAACAGTAATGACCTCCGAAACACCAGAAGGTTGTTTATAACAACGACAAAAGATGATTGGGAAGCTTTCATGCTTGTAAACTGTTTAATAAATGTGACCAAAGCCGTCAAAGATTGAGGAAAGATGTACACGTTCGTAAGTACTTGTGTAACTGCTTCTTGAATCTGGCCCCTGGTTCCTTTGCAGAGTGCCAATTTTGGACCCAGGGTCATAAGAGACGTCTATAAGTGGATTTTTTTAATTAGTTATATTTACAACATTATTTAGTGTCTGTGGGTTGGGGTTTGAGTAGATTAGGGAAGTATCGTCAGCAAATAATATAGGTTTAAGAATGTTAGAGACATTGGGCAGATCATTGTGTAAGAGATAGAAGAGATCCTAGGATGCTGCCCTGTGGCAATCCTACGGTTAATGGTAGAGTGGGAGAGGTTATGTCATTGATGGCTACCTATTGGTGTCTGTCACTAAGATAGAATCTAATATAGTTCAGGGCAAGGCCTCGGATTCCATAATGGTGGAGTTTAAGTATAAGGTAGTTATGGTTAACAGTATCAAAGGCCTTTCTCAGGTCACCCTCTCCTGTCTGGTCGTTGTTGCCGTAAGGGGGGCTTGGTGGGCGGCTGCCAGAGTGTGATGCTCCGTGGGACAGTCCTTTGTCCTTTTGTATTCTTTTGTAGCCTTGTGCTCCTGCTGCTGTCCTCTCTAATTGCGCTAGACGACTTTTCCTTTTCCTTCTGTTTCGTTTTTCTCCCCCCTCTTCTCCTTTCTCAGTGTCATTTCCCGCCGACCTTTTGCCTGTTTTGATTCTTCTTTCGGCCTTCTTTTATTTTGACGTCCGGGTGTTTGAGGAGGCATACTCTTGCACCCGTAGAACTGTAGTACCCAACGTCTTGAGCAAGAAGATCCTTTTATTGTCAATCCTCCTTTCGTCACTGAACCCGATCTCGACGGATTGACGGTTCTTAAGGTGGCGTTTGTGGGACCTATACTCACAACACACCCCTGGGGGGCCCCGGCAAGATCGGCAACATGTCTTTTGTTGGGTGTCCTGCCTCTAATTTTGGCTCTGTGGTGGGTGTGAGGGCACATTCGTGAATGAAAGTCTTTCCTCGTTTTTATGTCAGATAATGTTCCTCTTGTACCTTCTCAGGCTCGTGGGGCGGGCGACTAAGCCCGCGAGTCGGACTGTGTTGGAAGACCAGGCTCTGTAGCCCCCGCTGCATTGAGCCCCGCCCTTGCTCCTCCTTTGACCCTCCTGACTAGTCCCCTCAGCTCCCTTCCCTCCTCTGAGGTAGGGTCGAGTTCCCAGCCCCCAGTGGCGACCACCTCGTCCCCTGGCATGGCTCCGTTTCTCATTGTGACTACTGCGCCTTTTACCCCTTCTCACTCTGGAGGTTCTCAACGCCGTCCCTGCCACGGCCGCACTCGCACGATCCCTTCCCATACTTATACTTACAATGCCTTAGTTGGTCCCGCTACATGGGCTAAATACTTTGATCTCCATCATCTGGATTCTACTCCTCCTGACGATTTCTCCCTCCATAAACACCTTGTTGATTCAGTAGATGCCTCTGTTACTTTTAACCCCACCAGTTACGGTATGCGTGTCGCCGCTGCTCTTTCTCAGAATGCAGCTACTCGCTTAGCTGCTTTGTCTTGCATTGGGGAGACCCCTGTTTGGGTCTCCATAAACACTCGGTTAAATGCCAGTGTTGGCACTGTTCTCCTCCCACACCATGTTGCAACTGGTGTTAGGGACCTCAAAGACTGCCATGAGGATATTAAACATATCCTCAAAGCCCAAGGCCATCCTGTCCTCCAGGTGGACACGTTTACTCAACCCCCTCGTGGTCGTCGCCGTCAGCCCCTTCGAGTTGTAAAAATCACCTTTGATAGTAGGGGCCCTTCCTCCCTCTATTATTCTTGCTGGTGCCAGATGCTCCATTCAGGAGTACATTCCCTCTCCTAGACTTTGCAATAAGTGTTGGAAGCTTGGGCACGGTGTCCTTAAATGCACAAGTACTGTGTATCTATGCTTCATGTGTGGGGACGATGATCATTCTAAGTCCGAGTGCACTTCTCCCCAGGCTCGCTGCCTCAATTGTGGTGAGGCCCACCCTACCTTCTTACACTCGTGTATATACTACAACCTCGAGGAAGCCGTCCTCAACTTGAAACACCGTGATCGTCTGTCTTTTCCTGAAGCTAGACGCCAAGTTCGTCATCTCACCTTTTTCGCGAGCGTCTCCTATGTTCGCGTGATGCGTTCTACCTCTCCTCGTCCTTCCACCTTCCTCAGTCTCAACCATTTCCAGGCCTTAGACCCGGACACACCCACTACCTCCTCCCCTATTCCTTTGTGTCCTGTCCCGAAAGGTCTCCCTCCTGGTTCTCCATTGGGAGTTTCCCCCCTTCCTACCCAGTCCACCATGTCTCCTATGTCTTCTTTCCCATCTCCCCCCCACTCTTTCTTCCCAACACTCCCCCCAGTCTCTTGACCCTCCACGCCGCCTGTCTGTCCAGGCTGATATCCATCATCCTCCCAGCAATCTTCGTGTTGTATCCCGTCCCATCCCAAATCCTTATCCTAACCCCTTCCCAGTGCTATATAGTCGTAATGGTTTAGCACTTTCCCCTGATCATTCTTCTTTCTCCTCTTCTCCTGCTAGACCATTGAGTCTGTCGCCCGGTACGTTGTTACTGGAACGTCTGTCTCTTGAGTCAGAAACATAAGCCTGGCTCCTCTCCTTCCTCTCCAGCGGGTAAGAAGGCATCGCTTTCTTCCTTGCCCCTCCCTCTGACTCTGTCACTATGTCCCCTCCCATTTTAGTGGTCGGGCCCCCTGTCCCAGATATGGAGGTTTTTTCGCCCTGATCCCTCCCGGTTGCTGCCCTTGCTGAGGTGCACTCCCCTGATTTCTATCCCCCCCCCCCTCGTTCCAGCTGTCCCTTGACTGCCCCTCTCAGTTGTCTCCTCCTCCGCCGGACCCCGTCAGTCCGCCTCTGGTCTGTCCTCCCTCTCCCTGTCCAGAGTTTACTGGGCGTTAG
>WNGS01063839.1:7965139-7977334 GCA_020271785.1 Procambarus virginalis
GCGGAAAACGTGAGAGTAGAACTGATGGTGACAATGTAGTATGCCACATGCGTCAAGCTAGCAAGCATGATACGACGATGCACTTCATGCTGTCCAAACTATACGACATTTGGCAACTTATGATTTTTTTAATTATCAGCAGAAAGCGCCAAGCCATACGACTTTATAGCACTTGGAAGGGTAAGGATAAGGATCTGGGGTAGGACGGGGGGAAGGAATGATGCCTACCTGGATGGTCGGGGATTGAACGCCGACCTGCATGAAGCGAGACCGTCGCTCTACCGTTCAGTCAAAGTAGCTGGACATGCAACTTATGAAGTATTCGATGATATTACGTCACCTGGCAAAGTGACTTAGAGAAGAGATGGGATTATACCAGAATAAACTGTTAATAGGGAAACAAGCAATAGTACTAAATAATTTTGGACAGAATTTAATATAATTAATTATTTTACCAACTAGGATAAGAATTATGATAAATAGGCAAAAAATTCTGATCTCGTCCCTCCTACTTGAGAAATGCTTATTATTCAGTTACCGGTAACACCTTTATAATTAAACTGCATAACTATAGACAAATTAGTTTGCAAATTATCAAATACAGCAGAATAATCAGCCATTTGTATTAATATAATACACCTTTCTTAATAATGGTTGCGTTTGTTTGAATCTATATGTATAGCCTAGTCCGAGGGGGGAAATAAGGGGGGGGGGGAATTCTGCCCCACACAGGCCGTGCTCCACTTAGTGTAAGACTTCATACGGCTGGACATTGTATTATACACTGTATACATTAAAATATGTCAAAAACATACAACTACAGGAATAACCTAGTCTGTATGCACCTACTTTTTGCACTAATCTACACTTAGGGTAAGGTAATTTATTATTCAGCAAAGCCTAATCTAGTACTTTGTAACGCCTTTAGAGTTATATCAAATATTACAAAAATACAATATTTATTTACAATTTTTCATAAGTGTAAACTAATAGCCGTATTGACAGCCTGATCAACCATACTGTTGGTGACCATAGCTTACAGTCTTTGCGTGCATCACAGCCCGCATAATCCGGTGACCTTTGGAGGTGTTTACAAGTTTTCTCGAAAACACTTGGTGCTCGTGTAATAATTCCAGTAATAATTGTATTATTATTACTCTACTCTATTTACTCTATTACTCTATTATAATTACATTTAGAAAATGTTGAAGTCTTTGACATTTTTTATTTTATTCCTGGTTTACTTTTTCTCCCTGCAAATCAATGGACTATTTGCACATTCTATTCTACCTTCCTCTTGGCTCGAAGGGAATTATTTCAGGGTATAGATTTGAACCAATCTTTCTAATAATTTCCAAATACAGATTATTTTTCATTTCTTTTTTATTGTTGCCGCCGGAGGCGGCTAATTTATTGTGCACCCCATACCCATCCTGTGAGCGGTAGCGCAAAAAGGGTTACAGAGGGCACAAAAGGTCTTTATCAGACTTCAACGAAGATTATTATATTAACAATTACATCTATTCTGCACACCTTATAATTATACTGTCAGCTAGTAACAGAGAGTGTTCCATTTCATAGCTATTTATTTACAGTTATCATTATACATTAATGACTCTCTTACCTGCGTTCCGGGGAATATACTTTGGGTGGACTTTAAGTTTTCCAACAGATTTAGATTTTATTGAATGGATTTCTGGCAGTAAATATTCGCTGTACAGCAATTTCATCGGCGGTAAACGAAGTAGTTAATTTGCGACAGTATTTCACCTTAGAGAGCAGCAAGCTCTTCAAGTATCGTTATTGATTAGGCATCTCTTCATTGAAGGTTTTAGTTGTCAAACTATTCTGGTTTCGAGCGCTTATAATTTGCCTTCCCCTCTATGGTATGTATCTTGAATTACTTTTGTATTCAGGTTCTATATTAATTTTCACGTTTATTTATAGCGCAGAAACCTGAATGTACATCTTTGTTGAACATCGTATTGATTACCGTGGCCCTTTAGAAGTTAAAATGATAGTGTTCTCTATGGACGCTAATGGATGATACAACACTATAGTTTGTGGCTTTATATCGGTTATGAGATGATAAACTTTGGAGCAAGTACACAGAAACAGCTTACTCCACATACTCTTAAGTGTATAATGTGCGTTTCAGATAGATATTTGGTGAGTATCTCAACTCGCCAAAGAATACAGATTCAAAGACAAGCAAATCAAACCAATAGTTGCAAGTACAAAAAAAAGGTGATTACCCTCCCGTAAACTTAACCAAACCATACAAAGCGCATCTAAAGGGTGGTCCAACCTCCAAATCCTGTTTTAACCAAGATTGTTCGCCCCAAATCCGAGACGTAAAAAACTGCCCAACAAAACAATCCAGTGTGGTGATGCGGTAACAAGAGCCGAGCTTAACTATCGCACCATCGGCGGCTGGTGCCAAGCAACGGTAAGTAAGTAGTATTTGAAGACGGTGTCCATGGACCTCTGACCCCATCCTGAGGAGGGAAGCAGTCCTCACCTTACTACGGCCCTGCCCCTCCTGGTTTATACCGGGTAATAAGACATACGTCAGTTCTGTGGGTATTATTTAACCGGGAGTCCCCTCTAATATTTGACAAACGAGCCCCCTAGCACAGCTCATCATGCTGTGAAGAAAAGACACACACACATATATATATATATGTTGTACCTAGTAGCCAGAACGTCGTTCTCGGCCTACTATGCAAGGCCCGATTTGCATAATAAGCCAAGTTTTCCTGAATTAATATATTTTCTCTAATTTTTTTCTTATGAAATGATAAATCTACCCATTTCATTATGCATGAGGTCAATTTTTTTTATTGGAGTTAAAATTAACGTAGATATATGACCGAACCTAACCAACCCTACCTAACCTAACCTAACCTATCTCTATAGGTTAGGTTAGGTTAGGTTAGGTAGCCGATAAAGTTAGGTTAGGTTAGGTTAGGTAGGTTAGGTAGTCGAAAAACAATTAATTCATGAAAACTTGGCTTATTAGGCAAATCGGGCCTGCATAGTAGGCCGAGAAGTGCGTTCTGGCTACTAGTACGACATATATATATATATATATATATATATATATATATCTATATATATATATATATATATATCTATATATATATATATATATGTATATATATATAGTATATATATATATATATATCTATATATATATATATATTATATATATATATATATTATATAAATATATATATATATTATATATATATATATATATGCAACAATGATCACAAACCACTGATCCAAGTATGCAGAATAACCACATGTGAAAAATAGAAAATGCTTAACGCGTTTTTGGCTAATTCGCCTTCATCAGCTACAATCACTCATTACTACCTACAGTTAGCAAACTGGGGATATTTGGCTAAAATTTCTGGTAGCAGATAATTTTGAATGAAATATTTACACATCGCTGGAACATTGGTTATAGAATTGTCTCTAAATTCACGTATCTTTTCGCACTCCATCACATAGTGACGGAGGGTGTGCGAATAATTTTGTTGACACAGTTTACATTTGGTTAGGTCTACATCGGCAGATAATGAGAATTCTACTCGGTTACAAGTATCTCTTGGAATTCTCATTATCTGCCGATGTAGACCTGACCAAATGTAAACTGTGTCAACAAAATTATTCGCACACCCTCCGTCACTATGTGATGGAGTGCGAAAAGATACGTGAATTTAGAGACAATTCTATAACCAATGTTCCAGCGATGTGTAATATTTCATTCAAAATGATCTGCTACCAGAAATTTTAGCCAAATATCCCCAGTTGCTAACTGTAGGTAGTAACTGAGTGATTGTAACCTATCCACCGCTGCCCACTGGATGGGAGGCGGTGTGCAGGACAAACATTAAATTTTGACACTAGCTCTCCACATATGTCATTGCTAATTTAGAACCTGTACTTGAGATCGATCTCGAACACCATTGTTGATGTGACGACTTATATTGAATTTGTAACTAGCTCATCAAGATTGTAACTTGCTTACCTAAATGAATTGTGGGGTTCATTCCCTGAGCCCATTATGTGCCTCTGTAACCCTTTCCACTACCGCCCACAAGATGGGTATGGGGTGCATAATAAATGAACAAACTAACTAACTCAGAGCAAAGTGAATGAAGATGATCTTCATTCTACTTTGCTCTGATGAAGGCGAATTAGCCGAAAAACGCGTTAAGCATTTTCTATTTTTCACATGTGGTTATCGCCATAGTATATATATATATATATATAGATATATATATATATAGATATATATATATATATCTATATATATATATTATATAATATCTATATATATATATATTATATCTAATATATAGATATATATATATATATATATATATATATATATATATATATATATATATTTAACCTGAATACAGTATTTTGTTACTACTTTCTACCCCACAATCCTTAATGTAATTCATTTACACTTATAGGTTGAGTGGGTTAGGATTATGAACAAAAGATATGAAAATAGCCTCTAGTACGAAGGTCCTGGTATCTAAGGAAAGATACCTCACGGAAGGCTTACCATATCTTCAGGCAGCCTTCAGGATACCTTCAGATACCGTTCCCTCAAGATACCCTACCTTCAGGCTTCCCCACCTTCAGAATACCTTAAATTCAAAGTACCTTACCTTCAAAGATTCTCTTACCTTGAGGCATTCCTCTTACCTTGAGGCTACCTACCTTGAGCTACCTCACCTTGAGGCTACCTCACCTTGAGGTTACCTGGTAACAAGGGTCAACATACCTGCATGTGGCGTGACGCTGGTGACGGTGTTGGCTCGTCGAGGTAGCGAGGACTGACCCTTGGAGAGCTTCCTGTAGAGGCGCAGCATGTATCGTGGAGGGCGAGGGGGCCTGCCATACCCGCCGGGCCCCCTTCGCTGTTGGGGACCCGCAGCACCTGACGGAGGGTCTCGACCAACACCCCGGGAACCGCCACCCCCTTGTCCCTTGCACTGTGGACGGCGCCGCTGACGGCCGCCCCACCACCACCCACGCCAAACACGCCCCCCTACCATCGCCACCCGCCATCCCACCACAACAAATATCACCACAAACACACTTATGTCACACCGCGAAAAAAGTTATTCAAACTACCGCAGTTATGCCCACAATCGTAGCCTTCTCGCACCTAACTGTCGCATACCAGACTGAGGAGGGACAGGAACGACAGTCGTGTATGCGAGCAGCGAGCACGCCAGTGAGGCGCAAGGCAAGAGCAGCGGCACAACCTCCCTCGCCGGTGTGTGGACCAACACTGAGTGTATCGTCTCTCCGTGCCGGACCCGCCTCACAGGGGCGGGGCCTGGCCGCGGGGCGGACCCCGACCAATGGGGCGGGGCTACGGCCAAGGGGGCGGGACCAAGGGGGCAAGGCCAGGGGCCAAAAGACGGAAGTGTGGCCAAGGGGGCGTAGCCGTGGCCACAATGTCGAGATTATGACCATTGAGAAGAGGCTTTGCCAGCCTGGGAAGAGCAAAATCCAAAAGTTAGTGGCGAAGCCATGGCCATAGGTGATGAGGTAGAAGGGTAGAGGTAGGGTAGAAGGTAGAGGTAGGGGTAGAAGGGCAGAGGTAGGGGTAGAAGGGTAGAGGTAGGGGTAGAAGGGTAGAAGGACAAAGGACGTGTCATATGGCCAGGGGATGGTATGACAGACAGGCGGTATGATAGACAGGGACGGTATGATAGATAGGGTGATACGATAGACAGGGCGGTACGATAGACAGGGCGGTATGATAGACAGGGCGGTACGATAGACAGGGCGGTATGATAGACAGGGCGGTATGATAGACAGGGCGGTATGATAGACAGGGCGGAATGACAGGCAGGGCGGTATGCTAGACAGGGCGGTATGATAGACAAGGCGGTATGATAGACAAGGCGGTATGACAGACGGGTTGTATGAAAACAGGACGGTATGATAGGTAGGACGGTATGATAGGTAGGTCGGTATGATAGGTAGGTCGGTATGATAGGTAGGACGGTATGATAGGTAGGACGGTATGATAGGTAGGACGGTATGATAGGTAGGTCGGTATGATAGGTAGGACGGTATGATAGGTAGGACGGTATGATAGGTAGGTCGGTATGATAGGTAGGACGGTATGATAGGTAGGACGGTATGATAGGTAGGACGGTATGATAGGTAGGACGGTATGATAGGTAGGTCGGTATGATAGGTAGGACGGTATGATAGGTAGGACGGTATGATAGGACGGGACGGTATGATAGGACGGGACGGTATGATAGGACGGGACGGTATGATAGGACGGGACGGTATGATAGGTAGGACGGTATGATAGGTAGGACGGTATGATAGGACGGGACGGTATGATAGGACGGGACGGTATGATAGGACGGGACGGTATCATGGTAATTCTTTGACTAACCAACTTTGCCTTATGAAAGCCTATTCTTAATTAAAACAGAAGTATGGAAGCCTACCATTCACACGCAATAGGCTTCGATTCAAAACATACTTCACTAAATTTAAAATATCAATATTTCACTAACATTTTGTTTGATGAAATGTAAAATGTTTATACAAAAATAGTGTGTATTAAAGCTTAATTAACAATATAATATAATTTTGAAATTTCACATGTATTTTAATTAAACCAAGTATATATGGATTTTCAGTCAGTTTTCTGTAAATTTGTCAAATTATTTTAAAGCAATATAAAGATTCATTCATATATTTAGGTCTACTTAGTCATTTCTAGCATATAAAGGTTGCATATACAGCCGCATAGCGATGCTGGGTGTGTATACATATACATGTAGCCTCATCAACGCTTACGGGTATCTCTAAGCATCAAAATACTAATAAGTCTACTGGAACAGTAACTTGTGTATTAATGCGGAGGTTAACGAATATATCCGCGTGTTGTTGTTGATTAATTGTTATAGTGATGTTAACTGACTCACGATATACGCGTTATGTGTTAAGAGTGTGTATTAATGTGTATATTAGCGCTAAAGTGCTATTCCTGGGCCGTGTGCAACTTGAATTTGTATGAACATAAGAATCGTAACATATACATTCATGTTCTGTAATATTTACACTCATCTCCTGTAATATGTACACTCCTCGCCTGCAACATGTACTAGTACCCCCTGCAACATGTATTCTTATCTCCTATGACATGTACACTCATTGCCAAGCCCAAATGAGGTGTTCAGCAGTCTTGACAGAGTGCAGAGCGGCTCTCTGGTGCCTACTAAGAAGCATATTCAGTAAATCAGTCAACCCAATAATAGTCCCAACAGCGGGACACACGAGCGTAAGGAACAAGCGGCGTAGTGTGAAGACTAACAATACCAAACAGCAGCTTTCCTATGACCTTGTAATACCTCCATAGCTAAAGCAGTTACGTATTAGCGAAAAGACTTACCAATAATGTTGATGATTAATTGTAAATACATAGCTAATGAAGTGGAACAATCTCTGTAACTAGCTGGCAGTATACTTCTAAGGTGTGTAGGATAGACGTAATTGTTAGTGTAATAATCTCCGTTGAGGTCTGATAAAGACCTTTTGTGCCTCTGTAATCCTTTTTGCGCTACCGTTCACAGGATGAGTATGGGGTGCACAATAAACTAGCGGCATGAGACACAAATCACAGCATGGAGGGTGGCCAGCGTGGTCCCAAGTTTCAAGACAGGGATCACGTCTCTCGCTGGGAATTATCGCTCAATCAGCTTGACGTCTATGTTGGGAACGTTCCTTGAGGTTATAGTAGCAAATTTAATAGGAAAATATCTTGACATATGGCTTGATAAATTAAAATTTAAATGAACTGAAATTGATAAATTCAAATTCATAGAAAACTCATTATGGTTTCTTGTTAAATCAATTTTGTCTCACAATTATTCTGCACAAGTATATTCCAGACAGTGGACAATAATAACAATTAAGAAGTTTTCTATCTTAACCACAGAAAGACCTTTGACCCTGTTCTCCACGAGAAGCTGATCAGGAAGGTCGAGGACCTCGAAATTAAGATGTGAAGTTCTCATTTGGATCAGAGTCTGGTTGATGGAGTAACGAAATATTACTAGTGAGTGCTCCGGGGAGCTGTTTCAGGGCCTTTGTTGTCCATAATAAATGTCAAAAAGCTTAATGTTGGGGTGAACTGAAGTATCAGGAAGTTTACTGTTGACGCAAAAGTGGGCGAATAGTAAACTCGAATAAGGATTCGTTGAACCCCTATAAAGACCTCA
The DNA here is from genome assembly GCA_020271785.1 of Procambarus virginalis. Lineage (NCBI taxonomy): Eukaryota > Metazoa > Arthropoda > Malacostraca > Decapoda > Cambaridae > Procambarus > Procambarus virginalis. Next base: position 7,973,428 of record WNGS01063839.1, read on the forward strand.
CCACGTTGTAGTATTGAGCAAAAAAAGTGGTAACTGTAGTTTATTGTTGATAAATGTAAAGTTCTTAACTTGGGAAATGACAGTGGCACCATCTACTGGAAGAATGATGCAGATTTGAACAAACCAAGTTGCGTAAGGGCAAGTCCACTAAGAGCAAGTCCACTACGGGATCACCATAGTCCGTGCTACTAGAAACTTTTGTTCAAAGTAGCTGAATATAAAACAACATGCGTAAGAGACTTGGCAATGACTTAATATCAAGGCAGAAGTGAATCAATGTTTTTGAGTTTGTAACCATGCTGAAGCATCGGCAATAAATTAACATGCATCGATTTTCAACTATTGATGATCCTGGTGATGTTTAGGGCAGGTTATGTTTTTAATGCCAAACCGTGATACTGTATACAGTACCTCCTTTCGTAGCAAAGTTTGCTTATTCAACTGCTTCAGATATTACTTAAAGTATCTTGTGAAGGTCTGACTCCTTACATATACGAGCCTATATTGCCGTTACTCTTTCTTATACTTTCTTTAATAATATCAGATGTATTATCATAAATGCAAGGTGAAAAAAAAGTCTTGCCGTAAAATCTTTTAGGTAAGTACTGGTGCCATACACGTTATTGAACACTTCACATATTCCAACATTCGCTATTTTATCCTACTTACACTCTTCCTGCTTCCAACTCTCCCATGCGTCCTACCCATGGATCCTCCTACGCACTATAGGATTACTGTATATCCATCGTTGACAGGAGTTTGTTGTCCTAATTTTCTTAATGAGGAATTAGTACGCAAGTGAGCCCCTGTATTTACGCACCTCCGTGTCTCAAGGCTCGGTGCTCAGCCTCCTTCATCTCCATAAGCCATACAAATTAACTAGACACTAGACTGTGTTAAAAATATTCTCACAAAATAAGGACTGCGAGATGGACCTAAGGCGCCTTGACAAACGGTATTAACAGCCGTGTTTAATGAAGATACTTATATAGTGCCTCACTCTGATACACAAATCTTCATATGAGAGGTTGAAGAACTACGAGATAAGATAAGATACGAGACACGTTTTAAGTGTTGTCAGTAAAGACCTAGACACATCAATGTTAGCCCCGAGCAACACCGCCCACACCTTGGTGGTTCCCGTGTTGGTCTAGTGATAATAGCTATGTGGAAATCACTGTATAGGGGAAATCTCTAGAATGGCGACCTGTAGGTTAACAGATGAACAGTTAGTTTCCAATTGAGACGCCCGTTATCATAGGTATGAGAGCCACTGATATCGCTTGTCATTTATAGTGATGTATTATTTGAATTTCAAAGCAATAACATCTATAACAATGTTGTAAACAAACCCAGCTGACCTCGACGTAGCCTCGCATTGAATGGTCATTTGTGTTGCCCAATGGGAGGTCCAGCAGCCCTACCATCCACCCCGTCCTTATCCAACCCGTCTTCAAACGAAGTCCATTCCATCCAGCGGTCGACCCCACAGACGCATTCATCAATTTTAAATTAACATGCAGTTCATTCAAAGCATAAATTTTCTCAAATATAAATTAATATTATAATATGTTAGCATATTGTACATATATAGGCATAGGTTAGGTTAGGTGTTTAGGTTCTGTTGGCGATTATTTGTATTTGAAGTTCGTGGGTGAAACATTTATAGCGTTGTGGTTCGAACAAAAGTCGTCAGTGAAGCACTTGTTCCGGAAGTGCTCAAATGTCATCAATTGTGAGTCACGTGTAAACAGTTTTTCATTCATAAACAGCTGGTTTGGCGGGTGTACGGAATCACTTTTGGGTCTTTGGAGGACGGGCTGCAATCCTCCCCGGCCAGGATGAGGATTGCAGCGAACCCAGGCCAATTCGTTTGTGAAGCGCGGGCCGAGTGTCATACCACTGCGCCACAGGGACTGCATATTTTGAATGAACAGCATGTTAGAATTGATGAATGCTTCTTTAGGTTCGACCGCTGGATGGAATGGACTTGGTCTGAGGACGGGTTGACAAATACAAATAATCACCAACCGAACATAAATACCTAACCTAACCTAACATACGCCTAATTTTGGACAGAAATTTAATATATTAAAATATTAATATATATGAGAACAAACATTTTGTTAATACAGAGAATATTAAAATTAATGAATACGTCTAGGGGGAGGGGGACGACCGCCGCTCTAACGAGCCTCGCTTGAGGACCGGTTATATTAAAACTTGAACACCTAACCTAACCCACACCTAACTATACATAGAGGTTTAAGATATAACAATAGTAATATATACATGAGAACAAGCATTTTTTAATGCACAGTATATTAAAATTCATAAATGTCTTGAGAACAGCTGCCACTTTAACGAGCCTAGTCTGAGGACAGGTTGAGCCACAATTCGTGCCAAACATGGGAACAATGCCAACGTCTTATAAAAGGAAGACAGAGTACTGGTGCAAGTCTCATATACACAGTTTTGTATGAGGAAGTTGCTAAATCACCATGACCCCTCTAGCTAAATTGAGGTATTGAGTATAATATTGGTGTTTATTATTTTGCAATATATTCTTTAATGTGTGTAATTGATAATCTAGTTTTCATTATAATAATTTTGCGTTGGTATTTTCTAGAATTACTTTGAGTTATAACTATAATATTGATTGAGTATTTACGGTCTCTATTGAATGATTGTCAAATTCTATTTTGTTTGACCAACTATGTAAGCAGAGTTTTCTGCGTTTTTGGTTCTTTGTCGATGGACACTTGTCACTGTGTATTTTCTCTTATTTTGTAGTAAGTGAAACTATTCAGTACGAATTTCTTGTTTGTAAGATACTTTTAATTTGTGACATTCTCCGTTTTTTAGATCTGACGATGAACACCTTGGTGATTTCGAGACGTCATGCTGATTTGATATTGTATATATATATATATATATATATATATATATATATATATATATATATATATATATATATATATAAACATATATATATATATATATATATATATATATATATATATATATATATAAGTTTGTGAGGGTACCACCTCTGGTGCCAATGTGGGGACCCATAGCCTCGGAGAAGAAAATAAAACGTATTCAGAGGAGACCTTGTGGTTTCTCACTGAACACTAATATTTTCTTCTCCTACCACCCCCATTCTTTTGTATGTACACATATATATTTGCTTTATTTGAACTGTGTTACAAAAAAGGAGTTACATATAGGTTACAAAGATGGTTATCATAGGTTGTCGAGTTCCTCCAGCTCCTCAAATGGCGGGCAGGAACCCTGGATGCAGTGCGCATTTCCCCTCTGTATCGCCACGCTGAGGCGCTGGAAAAGAAAGCTGGCAGCTCTAGGGTCCCTTGTTGTTTCAATGTATATATATATATATATATATATATATATATATATATATATATATATATATATATATATATATATATTGGTGTATACTGGCAGCAGGTTTTCTTTTACACATGTCTCATTGAATATGACCGCATATTCTGTATTTACTATCTTCTGAATTACTAGACGAACCCCAAGATGCAAGAAGATTACAAATTCTGAAGCAATTCACATAAGAACAGAACAACCTACCATGAACACCAAATCACGGAACTATTTACTCTTCCCACAATGAGAGTAAGGACAAGACCAGAACATAACGATGCCAACACAGAAGACAATGTTCAACATAACCGGCCAATACACTGGATTAATCTTTGTATGTAGATGCCAGCTGCCTCGTATGGGCCAATAGGCCTTCTGCGGTTACCTCTATTCTTATGTTCATATGTTTCACCCCATTTATCCCCTATGTATCCCCTATGTTTTCACCTTTATTGTTTTATCACCTGACCCAGTGCGGGTATATAATCAAACCACATTGTAACATTTC
>WNGS01063839.1:8006761-8047443 GCA_020271785.1 Procambarus virginalis
TAGTATTTATATATATATATATATATATATTTACTATCTTCTGATTTAGGGCTTCTATCCCTCTAACTATTTCTTAGCATCAGGGCTTAGCTGAAAGAGTGTTCTCCAAAACTCATTTTCGTAATTCTGGGTGAAGAAAAGATGTGGATTACTATAGAATGTATTACACTTATTTAAACAATTTGCACGACGTTTCGAACCTCATGGTCATTCTCAAGTGAGTATATATAATTATATATATATTATATAACATATATATATACATATATAACATACATATACATATATATAAAACATACATCATACTTATACTCGTTTGGGTGAGGTGATATGGCACAAAAGTTACAGAAAAAAGAAAGCTACTCCAAGCCTGCACTAAAGAGGCACCCTTCTTGAGCCCGGATGGGCACATGTATAAGCAAGTAGATGGGGTCGCCATGGGTTCTCCCCGAGGTGTCCTATTTGCGAACTTCTTCACGGGTACCATCGAGCAGAAGGTCTTAGTTGACATGGACTTGAAACCCGCCATATACTGCAGGTGTGTGACGACATTTTTATTCAGGTACCTGATGTCAGACGTCTGCAGCAGCTGAAGGAGGCATTCGAGCAGAATTCTGTGTTAAGTTTTACTTACGAGATGGAGAATGATGGGAAGCTGCCCTTTCTAGATGTAACAGTCATGGAAAGGAGCGGAGGCTTCCACACTGCAGTCTACACTAAGGAAACAAACATAGGAATGTGCCTCAATGCCAACAGTGACTGCCCAGACAGGTACAAGAGGAGTGTTGTTAACGCTTACGTCGACCGGGCTCTGTCACAGTTCAGGATGGAAGCAAGTTGATGAAGAACTCTGTAGGGTAAGGCAGGTCCTAGTCAACAACGGCTTCTCTAATGGTTATGTTGAAGACGTAATAAAAAGAAATGTGAAACGTTATGCAACCTTTGAAAAGTCAACTAACACAACACATGTAACCCCTATTAGACTGTTTTACAGGAACTTCTTTTTTTTTGACAGCTCATACAAAGGAGGAAAGGGTCCTGAAAAATATTATTAATAGGAACGTTATCCCTACAAACAAAAAATCAGAAAATACAATTAACAATTTACTACAAAAACAAAAAAAAACTGCCAAACTACTCATGAAAAACTCCCCAGACACCAAACAGAACACCTTGTAGAAAACCAACGTCGTCTATGCCTTCACATGCCCACTTGGGGACTGTAAGCCCTAAAGAACTCAGTATATAGGCAAGACAACAATGTCTCTTTCCAGGCGATTAACGATGCATAAGCAACAGGGCTCCATCAAGGAACATATAATCTCTTCCCACAACCAGACCATCACTAGAGAAATCTTAACAAGCAACACAGAAATCATCGATAAATACAGCGATAGCAGGAGACTCGAAATCAACGCGGCACTACACATCATAAAGTCAACACCAGCAATCAACAGCCAATTAATGCATAACTATATTCTACCCACTTCAAGACCCCGAACCAATATAGAAGCAGCAAGAGAAAGTATGGGCCAATAGGCCTTCTGCAGTTACTTCCATTCTTATGTTTTCATACCCAATTTATACCCACTGATTCGTGATCTGTCATAGCTTTGTCACCACACCCAAAACATTTGTGCCATATCACCTCACCTAAAACATTATAAGTATGATGTATGTTATGTGTAAAGGAGTCTTCGAAAATGTAAGAAGCTTACGAAACGCGTTCAGGCGTCAGACCAAAAATATATATTAAAAGAATGAATTTTGGAGAGTTAATTTTTCAATTACCCTCGACAGTGAAGAAAAACGTAAGAAATATTGAGGAGATTCGTGTTAGAATTATTAATCTTACCCTTTCGGTCATATTCAACAACATATGATTACAAGAAAGACTGCTACCAGGATATATATATATATATATATATATATATATATATATATATATATATATATATATATATATATATATATATATATATATATATATATATCCTGAACTTGTAGTAAATATCTGAGATCGGTGAGAGCTTCGCCTCGCAGCGCTTTTATCAGGACTTAGTGACCAAGGCGTTCCTTCGTCTCCTTCTCCATGAGCCGCCTTCATTACAGTCACAAACGTGTGGGATATTTCCTTACTGGAAAAAGTGCGCGCGTGTGTTCCTAATCAACCAGACTGTTGCTGTTGCCGTCTTACATGCTCGTGCATCTACCATCACCTGAAGTAGCACCATTTTCACTTCACAAAGAGAACTTTGGTCTATAATGCACCGGATTATCTTATGCCGTAAGCCAATTAGAGCCGCGGAGAGTATCAAGAATAACTCACAAAGCCAATAGGCCTATGGAAAGTGCAATGTATTCTACAATATCATAAACGTCAAAGCCATAAAATTATTCCAGAGCTGAGACCTAAAATGGCGCCAAATGATTCATAATAAACCGAAAGCCCAAACATGGGCTTAAAGACTGAGTAAGAATAAGGCCCCAAAAAGGGCTAAGACTGTTATATAGAATATATAATATACCCATAAGTGGCCATCAGATTGATATAGAATAAAAAACAAACCCAAAAACGACCTAAACACAGATCCAAAATAACCAACATACTCAAAATAGAAAGAAAAAAATGGATTTGGAATAACAATTGAAAGTAACCTTATGAGGGGAAGCAGAACAGGTCTCCAGGAAGGTCTAGAATATTCCCAAGACCAAACCAGACCAATGGTAAGCCAACCAACCAACGCAGAGTAATTACAAATCAATAATAGAAAAGCTCATCACTTGGGCGCCGCCACCATCAGGAAAGGTATAAAATCGCCACGAGATCCTTATTATACATGAGGCTTCACTAGCTCAGTCTCCCCTTCAACAGTTGTAAAGGCGCAGGAGACTGCCTGCCATATTTGTCGCCATTTAATACACGTTCTTGGATGTGTTGCCATGGAGAGAGAGAGAGAGGGACACTCTGGGCTTGTGAAGAAGGCTGGGCTACCATTGTGGTGTAACTGATAAAGGTGAGGAGGAGATGGGGGAGTTGTGAGCCGCAACTGCCTGGCTAACTGAACACCAGCAGTCAGCATCAATCTTACAGTGAGACGGGTCCAGTATAAGCTGGCTCGCGGGGACTACTGCTGCTGTTACACGTTGTCATCACATCACTGGGGACTACCAATACAGGTCGTCATCACATCACTGCGGACTACCAATACAGGTTGTCATCACATCACTGGGGACTACCAATACAGGTCGTCATCACATCACTGGGGACTACCAATACAGGTCGTCATCACATCACTGGGGACTACCAATACAGGTCGTCATCACATCACTGGGGACTACCAATACAGGTTGTCATCACATCACTGCGGACTACCAATACAGGTTGTCATCACATCACTGCGGACTACCAATACAGGTTGTCATCACATCACTGCGGACTACCAATACAGGTTGTCATCACATCACTGGGGACTACCAATACAGGTCGTCATCACATCACTGGGGACTACCAATACAGGTCGTCATCACATCACTGGGGACTACCAATACAGGTCGTCATCACATCACTGCGGACTACCAATACAGGTTGTCATCACATCACTGCGGACTACCAATACAGGTCGTCATCACATCACTGCGGACTACCAATACAGGTCGTCATCACATCACTGGGGACTACCAATACAGGTCGTCATCACATCACTGCGGACTACCAATACAGGTTGTCATCACATCACTGCGGACTACCAATACAGGTCGTCATCACATCACTGCGGACTACCAATACAGGTCGTCATCACATCACTGGGGACTACCAATACAGGTCGTCATCACATCACTGGGGACTACCAATACAGGTCGTCATCACATCACTGGGGACTACCACTGCTACACTTCGTGACGACAGGTTAAGCTGTACAGTGAATGCTTCAAGACTCACCACCTTACCAGTAATTTGAGCACAGTACATTTTCCAAGATGAGTCATTTGGTCATGTTAGCGCCCATCACAAGTTAGATCTCTCAGGAGTGTAAGGGGGCTATACAATACAACACTAAACATCCTCTAATTTATAGAAACAATCATTTTATTGAGCAAGTTTTGCTAAAGTTATATTATATGATTAAGCCCTTTTTACCTGTCGACCCCTTTGGGTCTCGGTAGAACAGTTGGCTTCATTTTCGAATCACAATCGGGAAACCCGAGGTCGAGTCCCAGGCGGGACAAAAATGGCTGATGACGTTTCCTTTCACCTAATGCCTCTTTTCGCCTAGCAGCAAATAGGTGCCCAGGAGTTGGACACCTATTTAGGCAGTTGTGGATTGCATGATGGAAAGGGTCAGTAGTTCGAGCATGCGAGCACCTCGACACAAGCCTATAGCATACACACACACAGGCGTCCTGTCACCGACAAAACGAACTATAATTAAGCCAGTTGGGCCACCACTGGACCTATTCTCCGTGACCCACCAAGAAACGTGACGAATATCTGATTGTAGTTTATCAGCGTCTCCCGCAGAGCTGACTCTCCTTGGTGCATCTGAAGACGGCAGCTGGAGATGACACTTCACTCTAAGGAGCCTTGAGTTATGTCTTTATCGACGTGGGCCACGAGGGCGGGGAGGAGCAGCCCGCCACCACAAGACTCCATCGATTGTATCAATTATTTTAACAAGTAGATAACGTTCTTGAGATATTTACAAAGATGTTCCTGGCTTTCTAAATATCAGATGGCTTTGTCTTCCGGTGGTGGTGAGGCTGGTGGAGACCACTCTCATACTCACGGGACACGCACACGCGCACGCACACAGTTATACACTCACACTAATACACACACAGAAGCAAACACACACACACACAAACATACACGTAAAGGAGCGCGCACACACACAAACATACACGTAAAGGAGCGCGCACACACACACACATACAAAGTGGACAGCGCTTGGGGGTCGTAGTTCTAAGGGCCCGGGTTCTGTTCCCGGCCGAGGCAGAAACAAATGAGCAGCGTTTCCTTCACCCTGATGAACTGTTCACCTAGCAGTAAAAGGTGCCTGGTAGCTAGACAGCTGCTACGGGCTGCTTCCTGGGGACGTGTGTGCGCGCGCGCGTGTTAAGGAGAAATCTAGGTAGTAGACATAACAGAGGGAAAAACAGATTGGATAGAAAGGCGGGATCCAAGAGCTAATAGCTCGATTCTGCAGGTACAAATAGTAAATAAATACACGTGCGCGCACACATAAGAATTTACACACACACACCAGGGCGTACGCACGCACGCACACCCAGACGTGCAGGAAGTCACACTTGCAACATTGTTTATACACACAGGTTGTGAGGTAATTATGAGGGGGACGCCTTGTTATTGTTGTTGTTTTAGAGTCAGCAACTGGGAACCAAACGTCGCGAGTAGCACGGGCTATGGTGAGCCCGTAGTGGACTTACCTGGCACAGGTGCGGGGCAGGAACTGCTCGGTTAACGCTACGCCACTATGACTATATAGCACTTGGAAGCAATATTCCAAGAAAATAATTAGAACAGCTGAAACGAATTAAGGGAAACGAATTAAGGGAGAGAGAGAGAAGACTAACTCAATTACCAGTGTTAATAGCAGCAAGACAAAACAAAGCATTCAAGAGTCATTTACCTCAACAGACAACTACATTACTGGGTCCCAGGAGCTGGAGGTCATTCCCAGCAAACACAGCTAAGAGCAGCTAGGTAAGCCACTGATATTCCTAGGCCCAAGGTAAGATATAATGTGGCCGTGGAGGCCACAAGCATCGCCGTAAATATTCAAACACAAATGAGGATAACATAGTCCTTCTCAATCTTTTCTCCGCAAAGACACTAATAATATATAGAAAATTAAGCTCTAAAAATAACTCCACACTTTTGTAGTTATAAAGTCAAATATCGCGACGGATTTATCGCGACGGTTAAATAATTGTTGGTACTTTCTTATAATAAATTGTATTATATGAGTATGGTTTGTTACTAGGTAGTTAGGTCGTAAGACAAGCAGTTGCGACAACGACGACTCACAGTCATTGTAGTACTACGTGATACATCATCACAGTAGCGAGAGTATCACAACGACGGTGGTTACTTGGGCGGAGGGACGCCTCTTGCGTGTACCGTCACCACTGTAGCTGGTGTCAGGACATTGGGTAACCTGGCCAGGTACCTCTTAATGCTGGCCTCAGCCTAGCGCCGTGTCCTGCATTACCTACCATCATCAATCATGGTTGTCGTGTAGTTTAGCTTCGCGAATCAACTTAAGTGGGGGATTCAGTTGCCAGAGACCTCGGCACCCAATGTTTCACTGTAAACAGTGGGATGCAGCCCGTCCTCCAAACAAGAGCCAAAAGTGATTCCATCCACCCGCCAACCCCCAGCTGTTTATGAATGAAAACGGTTTACACACGACTCACAACTGATGACGTTCGAACATATCCGGAACAAGTGCTTCACTGACGAATTTTGTTCGAAAGACAACGCTATAAATGCTTCACCCACGTACTACAAATACAAATAATCGCCAACAAAACCTAAACACCTAACCTAACCTAACCTAACTTATGATTATATATGCACCATATGCTAATATATTATAATATTAATTTATATTTGAGAAAAGTTCCGTATTGAATGAATAGCATGCTAAAATTTATGAATGCGTCTGTGGGGTCGACCGCTGGATGGAATGGACTTGAGTCGAGGACGGGTTGTGGCATAGGCACCAGAATAATTAAAAGATATTTACATGGTGATTTAAAGATATTTACACGGTGATTTAAAGATATTTACACGGTAATTTAAAGATATTTACATGGTGATTTAAAGATATTTACAATCAGGTTCATGTAGACTTGATGTAAAGTTAATAAATATACACTTAGCTACTGGTATGGAAATAAGGTGGACTAGTGCTACTTTACTTAAGTGCCAAAGAAGAGTTATTGGTGTTAAGATCAAGAGCAGAATGTACATGGTGTCTCTAGTGACACCTTAACAACTGATGGACAGTTACGGGGCATCTTCCAGCGCTGGAACCCAGGCGTAAACACTCAACAAAGGTAACTGGTGGCAGTTCAACTGGTACACGAGGCGGCGCCTACTTATATCCTCTCCAATTACTGTATACGTCACGCACAAGCAAACAACGGTAGAGTCTACACTCAACATCATATAACACATAAACCACAGCTCAACCAAGCACGTCTACTTGGGTTTGGCTGCAAGTATACACTCACTCACTCACACACACACACACACACACACACACACACACACACACACACACACACACACACACACACACACACACATTGTTTTAACTTATTTAAATGATTTAACACGGGGGGGGGGAGGGAGGGAATAATTAGGAGAAAACGCCGAGCCACCAGGACTGAATAGCACTAGGAAGGGGTCAGGATAAGGATTTGGGATGGGACGGGGGGAAGGAATGGTGCCCAACCACTAGGACGGTCGGGGATTGAACGCCGACCTGCATGAAGCGAGACCGTCGCTCTACCGTTCTACCCAAGTGGTTGGGGGGGGGGGGGAGGGGTACGCGAACAAGGGGACACAGGTGGAAGCTGAGTACCCAAATGAGCCACAAGGACGTTAGGAAGAACATTTTCAGTGTCAGAGTAGTTAGTAAATGGAATGCATTAGGCAGTGATGTGGTGGAGGCTGACTCCATACACAGTTTCAAGTGTAGATATGATAGAGCCCAGTAGGCTCAGGAACCTGTACATCAGTTGATTGACAGTCGAGAGGCGGAACCAAAGAGCTAGAGCTCAACCCTCGCAAGCACTAGCTGAGTACAACTACGTGAGTACACGAGTACACACACGAGCCTCGCGGTTGAGTGGACAGTGCTTGTGGGTCGCAGTCCTAATGGCCCGGGTTCGATTCCCGTCGGAGGCGGAAACAAGTGGGCAGAGCATCTTTCACCCTGATGCTCCTCTTGACCTAGCAGTAAATAGGTACCTAGGAGTTAGATAGCTGCTACGGGCTGCTTCCTAGCGATGTGTGTGCGTGTTAGAGAGAAATATATGAATTAGATATAATAGAGGAAAACAGATTGGTTAAAAAGGCGGGGTCCAAGAGCTAATAGCTCGATTCTGCAAACACAAATAGTAAATACACACACACACACACACACACACACACACACACACACACACACACACACACACACGTACGTGATCAATTAGTGGATTGGAAATAATTCCTAACATTATATGCAACCAACGTGAGACCAGTCCACGTGTATGCTGATCATGTGTAAAACTAACTTTGTAGAGCATAAAACTAGACCTTCAGAGTGGCCAGAAATTAGTAAGAAGGCTGGTTCCAAAGCTAGGATAGGATAGGCTAAACATTTAAAATATCCTTGCACACGGATCTAAGGAAAGTTTTTTTTGAAGGGATATTCCTGCGTGGGATATATTCCCAAGCCTCTGGCTGGCCCACTAAGTATTGCTTGTTTCTTGTTTTACTTGTGCGGAGTATGAGTATTTATGACTCGTGGTCGCTTCAGTAAGATTTTGCCCCATGTGTTTAACAACTTATTTTGCTCTATTGAATCTAAACTTATTGGGATTGTAACTGCACTGTGTTAGATAATGTTCCAGTGGTTTGTCGGTAGGAGAGAGAGGCTCAGCATGCCCAATTTTAGTAATGACACAAAGTAAATAATGACAGCCTATTCCACCAAAGAGGACCTTTAACTGGAACAAAACTAAGGTTGTATGGAGGTTTTCCTCGGATGGGTAACTAGTGAACCTACTGGCAGGTACAAGGTTAGGGGGAAGATGAGACGGAGACTAACAGTTTTTTATTAAAGACATGACGGAGCATTTGGATGGCCAAGAGTAGTTGAATCACATTACCGAGAGGTAGAGGGCGAGGTCCAGACTCCATACTTCACTCAACACACACACACACACACCACACACACACACACACACACACCACACACACACACACACACACACACACACCACACACACACACACACACACACACACACACACACACATTACAATAAACTTAGTGCCCAAGCCACACACTGACGCAAGGAGGATCTGGGTGCCCGCCAGGACAATGAAGGGAAGGTTTTACGTAGAGCGCTGCTATATCCACACGCTGAGCGCTAATATGTGAGCCGTCACGAGCCGAATCATCATAAGGCTTCTCACATATCAGTGTACCAACTACTTCACCAGCCTTACCGTATACGTGTCTGCTGGTACAACATCTCCCACACAGCCAGCCACTCCCACATGACCTTACAGTCAGCCACTCCCACATGACCTTACAGTCAGCCACTCCCACATGACCTTACAGTCAGCCACTCCCACATGACCTTACAGTCAGCCACTCCCACATGACCTTACAGTCAGCCACTCCCACATGACCTTACAGTCAGCCACTCCCACATGACCTTACAGTCAGCCACTCCCACATGACCTTACAGTCAGCCACTCCCACATGACCTTACAGTCAGCCACTCCCACATGACCTTACAGTCAGCCACTCCCACATGACCTTACAGCCAGCCACTCCCACATGACCTTACAGAGTCACAAACTACCACATGACCTTACAGTCAGCCACTCCCACATGACCTTACAGTCAGCCACTCCCACATGACCTTACAGTCAGCCACTCCCACATGACCTTACAGTCAGCCACTCCTACATGACCTTACAGTCAGCCACTCCCACATGACCTTACAGAGTCAGCTACTCCCACATGACCTTACAGTCAGCCACTCCTACATGACCTTACAGTCAGCCACTCCCATATGACCTTACAGAGCTAGCCACTCCCACATGACCTTACAGAGTCAGCCACTCCCACATGACCTTACAGCCAGCCACTCCCACATGACCTTACAGTCAGCCACTCCCATATGACCTTACAGTCAGCCACTCCCATATGACCTTACAGAGTCAGCCACTCCCACATGACCTTACAGCCAGCCACTCCTACATGACCTTACAGAGCCAGCCACTCCCACATGACCTTACAGTCAGCCACTCCCATATGACCTTACAGAGCCAGCCACTCCCACATGACCTTACAGAGCCAGCCACTCCCACATGACCTTACAGAGCCAGCCACTCCCACATGACCTTACAGAGCCAGCCATTCCCACATGACCTTACAGAGCCAGCCACTCCCACGTGACCTTACAGAGCCAGCCACTCCCACGTGACCTTACAGCCAGCCACTCCTACATGACCTTACAGAGCCAGCCACTCCCACATGACCTTACAGAGCCAGCCACTCCCACATGACCTTACAGAGCCAGCCACTCCCACATGACCTTACAGCCAGCCACTCCCACATGACCTTACAGCCAGCCACTCCCACATGACCTTACAGAGCCAGCCACTCCCACATGACCTTACAGAGTCAGCCACTCCCACATGACTTTACAGAGCCAGCCACTCCCACATGACCTTACAGTCAGCCACTCCCACATGACCTTACAGTCAGCCACTCCCACATGACCTTACAGTCAGCCACTCCCACATGACCTTACAGCCAGCCACTCCCACATGACCTTACAGAGCCAGCCACTCCCACATGACCTTACAGAGTCAGCCACTCCCACATGACCTTACAGCCAGCCACTCCCACATGACCTTACAGAGTCAGCCACTCCCACATGACCTTACAGCCAGCCACTCCCACATGACCTTACAGAGCCAGCCACTCCCACATGACCTTACAGAGTCAGCCACTCCCACATGACCTTACAGTCAGCCACTCCCACATGATCTTACAGCCAGCCACTTCCACATGACCTTACAGTCAGCCACTCCCACATGACCTTACAGAGTCAGCCACTTCCACATGACCTTACAGAGGCAGCCACTCCCACATGACCTTACAGAGTCAGCCACTCCCACATGACCTTACAGTCAGCCACTCCCACATGACCTTACAGCCAGCCACTCCCACATGACCTTACAGCCAGCCACTCCCACATGACCTTACAGCCAGCCACTCCCACATGACCTTACAGAGTCACCCACTCCCACATGACCTTACAGAGTCAGCCACTCCCACATGACCTTACAGCCAGCCACTCCCACATGACCTTACAGCCAGCCACTCCCACATGACCTTACAGTCAGCCACTCCCACATGACCTTACAGTCAGCCACTCCCACATGACCTTACAGAGTCAGCCACTCCCACATGACCTTACAGAGTCAGCCACTCCCACATGACCTTACAGAGTCAGCCACTCCCACATGACCTTACAGAGTCAGCCACTCCCACATGACCTTACAGAGTCAGCCACTCCCACATGACCTTACAGAGTCAGCCACTCCCACATGACCTTACAGAGTCACCCACTCCCACATGACCTTACAGTCAGCCACTCCCACATGACCTTACAGTCAGCCACTCCCACATGACCTTACAGCCAGCCACTCCCACATGACCTTACAGAGCCAGCCACTCCCACATGACCTTACAGTCAGCCACTCCCACATGACCTTACAGAGCCAGCCACTCCCACATGACCTTACAGAGCCAGCCACTCCCACATGACCTTACAGAGCCAGCCACTCCCACATGACCTTACAGAGCCAGCCACTCCCACATGACCTTACAGAGCCAGCCACTCCCACATGACCTTACAGACCCAGCCACTCCCACATGACCTTACAGCCAGCCACTCCTACATGACCTTACAGAGCCAGCCACTCCCACATGACCTTACAGAGCCAGCCACTCCCACATGACCTTACAGAGCCAGCCACTCCCACATGACCTTACAGCCAGCCACTCCCACATGACCTTACAGCCAGCCACTCCCACATGACCTTACAGAGCCAGCCACTCCCACATGACCTTACAGAGTCAGCCACTCCCACATGACTTTACAGAGCCAGCCACTCCCACATGACCTTACAGTCAGCCACTCCCACATGACCTTACAGTCAGCCACTCCCACATGACCTTACAGTCAGCCACTCCCACATGACCTTACAGCCAGCCACTCCCACATGACCTTACAGAGCCAGCCACTCCCACATGACCTTACAGAGTCAGCCACTCCCACATGACCTTACAGCCAGCCACTCCCACATGACCTTACAGAGTCAGCCACTCCCACATGACCTTACAGCCAGCCACTCCCACATGACCTTACAGAGCCAGCCACTCCCACATGACCTTACAGAGTCAGCCACTCCCACATGACCTTACAGTCAGCCACTCCCACATGACCTTACAGCCAGCCACTCCCACATGACCTTACAGTCAGCCACTCCCACATGACCTTACAGAGTCAGCCACTTCCACATGACCTTACAGAGTCAGCCACTCCCACATGACCTTACAGAGTCAGCCACTCCCACATGACCTTACAGTCAGCCACTCCCACATGACCTTACAGCCAGCCACTCCCACATGACCTTACAGCCAGCCACTCCCACATGACCTTACAGCCAGCCACTCCCACATGACCTTACAGAGTCACCCACTCCCACATGACCTTACAGAGTCAGCCACTCCCACATGACCTTACAGCCAGCCACTCCCACATGACCTTACAGCCAGCCACTCCCACATGACCTTACAGTCAGCCACTCCCACATGACCTTACAGTCAGCCACTCCCACATGACCTTACAGAGTCAGCCACTCCCACATGACCTTACAGAGTCAGCCACTCCCACATGACCTTACAGAGTCAGCCACTCCCACATGACCTTACAGAGTCAGCCACTCCCACATGACCTTACAGAGTCAGCCACTCCCACATGACCTTACAGAGTCAGCCACTCCCACATGACCTTAGAGTCAGCCACTCCCACATGACCTTACAGTCAGCCACTCCCACATGACCTTACAGTCAGCCACTCCCACATGACCTTACAGTCAGCCACTCCCACATGACCTTACAGTCAGCCACTCCCACATGACCTTACAGCCAGCCACTCCCACATGACCTTACAGCCAGCCACTCCTACATGACCTTACAGAGCCAGCCACTCCCACATGACCTTACAGAGCCAGCCACTCCCACATGACCTTACAGAGCCAGCCACTCCCACATGACCTTACAGCCAGCCACTCCCACATGACCTTACAGCCAGCCACTCCCACATGACCTTACAGAGCCAGCCACTCCCACATGACCTTACAGAGTCAGCCACTCCCACATGACCTTACAGAGCCAGCCACTCCCACATGACCTTACAGTCAGCCACTCCCACATGACCTTACAGTCAGCCACTCCCACATGACCTTACAGTCAGCCACTCCCACATGACCTTACAGCCAGCCACTCCCACATGACCTTACAGAGCCAGCCACTCCCACATGACCTTACAGAGTCAGCCACTCCCACATGACCTTACAGCCAGCCACTCCCACATGACCTTACAGAGTCAGCCACTCCCACATGACCTTACTGCCAGCCACTCCCACATGACCTTACAGAGCCAGCCACTCCCACATGACCTTACAGAGTCAGCCACTCCCACATGACCTTACAGTCAGCCACTCCCACATGATCTTACAGCCAGCCACTTCCACATGACCTTACAGTCAGCCACTCCCACATGACCTTACAGAGTCAGCCACTTCCACATGACCTTACAGAGTCAGCCACTCCCACATGACCTTACAGAGTCAGCCACTCCCACATGACCTTACAGTCAGCCACTCCCACATGACCTTACAGCCAGCCACTCCCACATGACCTTACAGCCAGCCACTCCCACATGACCTTACAGCCAGCCACTCCCACATGACCTTACAGAGTCACCCACTCCCACATGACCTTACAGAGTCAGCCACTCCCACATGACCTTACAGCCAGCCACTCCCACATGACCTTACAGCCAGCCACTCCCACATGACCTTACAGTCAGCCACTCCCACATGACCTTACAGTCAGCCACTCCCACATGACCTTACAGAGTCAGCCACTCCCACATGACCTTACAGAGTCAGCCACTCCCACATGACCTTACAGAGTCAGCCACTCCCACATGACCTTACAGAGTCAGCCACTCCCACATGACCTTACAGAGTCAGCCACTCCCACATGACCTTACAGAGTCAGCCACTCCCACATGACCTTACAGAGTCACCCACTCCCACATGACCTTACAGTCAGCCACTCCCACATGACCTTACAGTCAGCCACTCCCACATGACCTTACAGTCAGCCACTCCCACATGACCTTACAGAGCAGCCACTCCCACATGACCTTACAGTCAGCCACTCCCACATGACCTTACAGAGCCAGCCACTCCCACATGACCTTACAGAGCCAGCCACTCCCACATGACCTTACAGAGCCAGCCACTCCCACATGACCTTACAGAGCCAGCCACTCCCACATGACCTTACAGAGCCAGCCACTCCCACATGACCTTACAGACCCAGCCACTCCCACATGACCTTACAGCCAGCCACTCCTACATGACCTTACAGAGCCAGCCACTCCCACATGACCTTACAGAGCCAGCCACTCCCACATGACCTTACAGAGCCAGCCACTCCCACATGACCTTACAGCCAGCCACTCCCACATGACCTTACAGCCAGCCACTCCCACATGACCTTACAGAGCCAGCCACTCCCACATGACCTTACAGAGTCAGCCACTCCCACATGACTTTACAGAGCCAGCCACTCCCACATGACCTTACAGTCAGCCACTCCCACATGACCTTACAGTCAGCCACTCCCACATGACCTTACAGTCAGCCACTCCCACATGACCTTACAGCCAGCCACTCCCACATGACCTTACAGAGCCAGCCACTCCCACATGACCTTACAGAGTCAGCCACTCCCACATGACCTTACAGCCAGCCACTCCCACATGACCTTACAGAGTCAGCCACTCCCACATGACCTTACTGCCAGCCACTCCCACATGACCTTACAGAGCCAGCCACTCCCACATGACCTTACAGAGTCAGCCACTCCCACATGACCTTACAGTCAGCCACTCCCACATGATCTTACAGCCAGCCACTTCCACATGACCTTACAGTCAGCCACTCCCACATGACCTTACAGAGTCAGCCACTTCCACATGACCTTACAGAGTCAGCCACTCCCACATGACCTTACAGAGTCAGCCACTCCCACATGACCTTACAGTCAGCCACTCCCACATGACCTTACAGCCAGCCACTCCCACATGACCTTACAGCCAGCCACTCCCACATGACCTTACAGCCAGCCACTCCCACATGACCTTACAGAGTCACCCACTCCCACATGACCTTACAGAGTCAGCCACTCCCACATGACCTTACAGCCAGCCACTCCCACATGACCTTACAGCCAGCCACTCCCACATGACCTTACAGTCAGCCACTCCCACATGACCTTACAGTCAGCCACTCCCACATGACCTTACAGAGTCAGCCACTCCCACATGACCTTACAGAGTCAGCCACTCCCACATGACCTTACAGAGTCAGCCACTCCCACATGACCTTACAGAGTCAGCCACTCCCACATGACCTTACAGAGTCAGCCACTCCCACATGACCTTACAGAGTCAGCCACTCCCACATGACCTTAGAGTCAGCCACTCCCACATGACCTTACAGTCAGCCACTCCCACATGACCTTACAGTCAGCCACTCCCACATGACCTTACAGTCAGCCACTCCCACATGACCTTACAGTCAGCCACTCCCACATGACCTTACAGCCAGCCACTCCCACATGACCTTACAGTCAGCCACTCCTACATGACCTTACAGAGCCAGCCACTCCCACGTGACCTTACAGCCAGCCACTACCACATGACCTTACAGAGCCAGCCACTCCCACGTGACCTTACAGTCAGCCACTCCCACATGACCTTACAGCCAGCCACTACCACATGACCTTACAGAGCCAGCCACTCCCACGTGACCTTACAGTCAGCCACTCCCACATGACCTTACAGAGTCACCCACTACCACATGACCTTACAGTCAGCCACTCCTACATGACCTTACAGAGTCAGCCACTCCTACATGACCTTACAGTCAGCCACTCCCACATGACCTTACAGTCAGCCACTCCTACATGACCTTACAGAGTCAGCCACTCCTACATGACCTTACAGTCAGCCACTCCTACATGACCTTACAGTCAGCCACTCCTACATGACCTTACAGTCAGCCACTCCTACATGACCTTACAATCAGCCACTCCTACATGACCTTACAGTCAGCCACTCCCACATGACCTTACAGAGTCACCCACTACCACATGACCTTACAGTCAGCCACTCCTACATGACCTTACAGAGTCAGCCACTCCCACATGACCTTACAGTCAGCCACTACCACATGACCTTACAGAGTCACCCACTACCACATGACCTTACAGTCAGCCACTCCCACATGACCTTACAGAGTCAGCCACTCCTACATGACCTTACAGTCAGCCACTCCCACATGACCTTACAGTCAGCCACTCCTACATGACCTTACAGAGTCAGCCACTCCTACATGACCTTACAGTCAGCCACTCCTACATGACCTTACAGTCAGCCACTCCTACATGACCTTACAGTCAGCCACTCCTACATGACCTTACAATCAGCCACTCCTACATGACCTTACAGTCAGCCACTCCCACATGACCTTACAGAGTCACCCACTACCACATGACCTTACAGTCAGCCACTCCTACATGACCTTACAGAGTCAGCCACTCCCACATGACCTTACAGTCAGCCACTACCACATGACCTTACAGAGTCACCCACTACCACATGACCTTACAGTCAGCCACTCCCACATGACCTTACAGAGTCAGCCACTCCCACATGACCTTACAGCCAGCCACTCCCACATGACCTTACAGAGTCAGCCACTCCCACATGACCTTACAGAGCCAGCCACTCCCACATGACCTTACAGAGTCAGCCACTCCCACATGACCTTACAGAGTCACAAACTACCACATGACCTTACAGAGTCACAAACTACCACATGACCTTACAGAGTCAGCCACTCCCACATGACCTTACAGAGCCAGCCACTCCCACATGACCTTACAGAGCCAGCCACTCCTACATGACCTTACAGAGTCACCCACTACCACATGACCTTACAGAGTCAGCCACTCCCACATGACCTTACAGTCAGCCACTCCCACATGACCTTACAGTCAGGCACTCCCACATGACCTTACAGTCAGCCACTCCCACATGACCTTACAGTCAGCCACTCCTACATGACCTTACAGAGTCACCCACTCCACATGACCTTACAGTCAGCCACTCCCACATGACCTTACAGTCAGCCACTCCCACATGACCTTACAGTCAGCCACTCCTACATGACCTTACAGAGTCAGCCACTCCCACATGACCTTACAGAGTCAGCCACTCCCACATGACCTTACAGTCAGCCACTCCCACATGACCTTACAGTCAGCCACTCCCACATGACCTTACAGAGCCAGCCACTCCCACATGACCTTACAGAGTCAGCCACTCCCACATGACCTTACAGTCAGCCACTCCCACATGACCTTACAGAGTCAGCCACTCCCACATGACCTTACAGTCAGCCACTCCACATGACCTTACAGAGCCAGCCACTCCCACATGACCTTACAGAGTCAGCCACTCCCACATGACCTTACAGTCAGCCACTACCACATGACCTTACAGAGTCAGCCACTCCCACATGACCTTACAGAGTCAGCCACTACCACAGACCTTACAGAGTCAGCCACTCCCACATGACCTTACAGTCACAAACTCCCACATGACCTTACAGAGTCAGCCACTCCCACATGACCTTACAGTCAGCCACTCCTACATGACCTTACAGAGCCAGCCACTCCCACATGACCTTACAGTCAGCCACTCCCACATGACCTTACAGTCAGCCACTCCTACATGACCTTACAGAGCCAGCCACTCCCACATGACCTTACAGTCAGCCACTCCCACATGACCTTACAGTCAGCCACTCCTACATGACCTTACAGCCAGCCACTCCCACATGACCTTACAGAGTCACCCACTACCACATGACCTTACAGAGTCAGCCACTCCCACATGACCTTACAGTCAGCCACTCCCACATGACCTTACAGAGCCAGCCACTCCCACATGACCTTACAGAGTCACCCACTCCCACATGACCTTACAGAGTCAGCCACTCCCACATGACCTTACAGAGTCAGCCACTCCCACATGACCTTACAGAGCCAGCCACTCCCACATGACCTTACAGAGCCAGCCACTCCCACATGACCTTACAGTCAGCCACTCCCACATGACCTTACAGTCAGCCACTCCCACATGACCTTACAGAGCCAGCCACTCCCACATGACCTTACAGTCAGCCACTCCCACATGACCTTACAGTCAGCCACTCCCACATGACCTTACAGAGCCAGCCACTCCCACATGACCTTACAGTCAGCCACTCCCACATGACCTTACAGTCAGCCACTCCACATGACCTTACAGAGCCAGCCACTCCCACATGACCTTACAGAGTCACCCACTACCACATGACCTTACAGAGTCAGCCACTCCCACATGACCTTACAGTCAGCCACTCCTACATGACCTTACAGAGTCAGCCACTCCCACATGACCTTACAGAGTCAGCCACTCCCACATGACCTTACAGAGTCAGCCACTCCACATGACCTTACAGTCAGCCACTCCTACATGACCTTACAGTCACCCCTACATGACCTTACAGAGCCAGCCACTCCCACATGACCTACAGAGTCAGCCAACCACTGACACCCTTACAGAGCCAGCCACTCCCACATGACCTTACAGAGTCAGCCACTCCACATGACCTTACAGTCAGCCACTCCNCCACATGACCTTACAGAGTCAGCCACTCCCACATGACCTTACAGTCAGCCACTCCCACATGACCTTACAGCCAGCCACTCCCACATGACCTTACAGTCAGCCACTCCCACATGACCTTACAGTCAGCCACTCCCACATGACCTTACAGCCAGCCACTCCCCACTGACCTTACAGTCAGCCACTCCCACATGACCTTACAGTCAGCCACTCCCACATGACCTTACAGAGTCAGCCACTCCCACATGACCTTACAGCCAGCCACTCCCACATGACCTTACAGCCAGCCACTCCCACATGACCTTACAGCCCCTCCCACATGACCTTACAGAGCCAGCCACTCCCACATGACCTTACAGCCAGCCACTCCCACATGACCTACAGTCAGCCACTCCCACATGACCTTACAGTCAGCACTCCCACATGACTTACAGAGTCAGCCACTCCACATGACCTTACAGAGTCAGCCACTCCCACATGACCTTACAGAGTCAGCCACTCCCACATGACCTTACAGAGCCAGCCACTCCCACATGACCTTACAGAGCCAGCCACTCCCACATGACCTTACAGAGCAGCCACTCCCACATGACCTTACAGAGTCAGCCACTCCCACATGACCTTACAGAGCCAGCCACTCCCACATGACCTTACAGAGTCAGCCACTCCCACATGACCTTACAGAGTCAGCCACTCCCACATGACCTTACAGTCAGCCACTCCCACATGACCTTACAGAGTCAGCCACTCCCACATGACCTTACAGTCAGCCACTCCCACATGACCTTACAGAGTCAGCCACTCCCACATGACCTTACAGTCAGCCACTCCCACATGACCTTACAGAGTCAGCCACTCCCACATGACCTTACAGTCAGCCACTCCCACATGACCTTACAGTCAGCCACTCCCACATGACCTTACAGTCAGCCACTCCCACATGACCTTACAGCCAGCCACTCCCACATGACCTTACAGAGTCAGCCACTCCCACATGACCTTACAGCCAGCCACTCCCACATGACCTTACAGTCAGCCACTCCCACATGACCTTACAGTCAGCCACTCCCACATGACCTTACAGAGCCAGCCACTCCCACATGACCTTACAGTCAGCCACTCCCACATGACCTTACAGTCAGCCACTCCCACATGACCTTACAGTCAGCCACTCCCACATGACCTTACAGTCAGCCACTCCCACATGACCTTACAGTCAGCCA
Source organism: Procambarus virginalis (assembly GCA_020271785.1). Taxonomy (NCBI): domain Eukaryota; kingdom Metazoa; phylum Arthropoda; class Malacostraca; order Decapoda; family Cambaridae; genus Procambarus; species Procambarus virginalis. The sequence continues at coordinate 8,026,848 of WNGS01063839.1, forward strand.
CTCCCACATGACCTTACAGAGTCAGCCACTCCCACATGACCTTACAGTCAGCCACTCCACATGACCTTACAGAGTCAGCCACTCCCACATGACCTTACAGTCAGCCACTCCACATGACCTTACAGAGGCCACTCCCACATGACCTTACAGTCAGCCACTCCCACATGACCTTACAGCCAGCCACTCCTACATGACCTTACAGTCAGCCACTCCCACATGACCTTACAGTCAGCCACTCCTACATGACCTTACAGTCACCCACTACCACATGACCTTACAGAGTCAGCCACTCCCACATGACCTTACAGTCAGCCACTCCCACATGACCTTACAGCCAGCCACTCCCACATGACCTTACAGAGCCAGCCACTCCCACATGACCTTACAGAGTCACCCACTACCACATGACCTTACAGAGTCAGCCACTCCCACATGACCTTACAGTCAGCCACTCCCACATGACCTTACAGCCAGCCACTCCCACATGACCTTACAGCCAGCCACTCCCACATGACCTTACAGCCAGCCACTCCCACATGACCTTACAGCCAGCCACTCCCACATGACCTTACAGCCAGCCACTCCCACATGACCTTACAGTCAGCCACTCCCACATGACCTTACAGCCAGCCACTCCCACATGACCTTACAGTCAGCCACTCCCACATGACCTTACAGAGTCAGCCACTCCCACATGACCTTACATTCAGCCACTCCCACATGACCTTACAGAGCCAGCCACTCCCACATGACCTTACAGAGTCAGCCACTCCCACATGACCTTACAGAGTCACAACTACCACATGACCTTACAGAGTCAGCCACTCCCACATGACCTTACAGAGTCACAACTACCACATGACCTTACAGAGTCAGCCACTCCCACATGACCTTACAGTCACAACTACCACATGACCTTACAGAGTCAGCCACTCCCACATGACCTTACAGTCAGCCACTCCCACATGACCTTACAGAGTCAGCCACTCCCACATGACCTTACAGAGTCAGCCACTCCCACATGACCTTACAGTCAGCCACTCCTACATGACCTTACAGTCAGCCACTCCTACATGACCTTACAGTCAGCCACTCCTACATGACCTTACAGAGCCAGCCACTCCCACATGACCTTACAGAGTCAGCCACTCCCACATGACCTTACAGTCAGCCACTCCCACATGACCTTACAGAGTCAGCCACTCCCACATGACCTTACAGTCAGCCACTCCCACATGACCTTACAGTCAGCCACTCCCACATGACCTTACACAGCCAGCCACTCCCACATGACCTTACAGAGTCAGCCACTCCCACATGACCTTACAGTCAGCCACTCCCACATGACCTTACAGAGTCAGCCACTCCCACATGACCTTACAGTCAGCCACTCCCACATGACCTTACAGTCAGCCACTCCTACATGACCTTACAGTCACCCACTACCACATGACCTTACAGAGTCAGCCACTCCCACATGACCTTACAGTCAGCCACTCCCACATGACCTTACAGCCAGCCACTCCCACATGACCTTACAGTCAGCCACTCCCACATGACCTTACAGTCAGCCACTCCCACATGACCTTACAGAGCCAGCCACTCCCACATGACCTTACAGAGTCTGCACATTACACTTTACTTCCACACTTGCCGGTATTAAGTCTAACAGTAAAAGCAGAAGACTGAATTGTTTGGTATTAGCTGGCATCCTCATCATTAAAATCTCATCTTAGGCTTAGCCCAAAAAGCTGATATGTTGTCCACATGCCTATCATAACTTGTGTGTACCTGGAGTGGGTTCTGGGAGGCCTCCTACTCCCTCCTGCTGGTCTCAGGCTGTTGCTCGGAGCGGTCCGCGGGTCCTCAGCCTAGTTGGTCCGCTGCCACCTCTTGCAAGAACGAGTCAATTTTTTCTTGAATGTGCCCCATTTTCATCCGGAAATATGTCTTATGTTTATTGGTAGGATACTGAACCGCCGTGGACCTGTGATACTGACAGTGTTGTGCGACTGTTGCACCTGTGTCATGTCTACTCTGTGTCATGTCTACTCTGTGTCATGTCTACTCTGCGTTCCTACCACACGGATCGCTCTGGTAGGTTCTTATATTAACCTACCAACTGGTGCGGGCGGCCATGCGCCTGCTGAACCAAGTTTGAAGTTGTCACTAAAGTGGTTGTGCAAGTTGGCTTTGTGCCGTTATTTAGCTTGTATCGAGGTAAACTAGGCTTAGGCTGTACTGGCTTTATGAAGGGTGATGGGTCCAGATCACAACTCAGTGATCTGTTCAGTACAGTAGACCGTATAAGGGAATCAAATGTGTTTATTTTTCGATTTGTATTAATACCCGACTTTGATTTCAATAAGTACCTAAGAAAATCATTTAATTTTATTATTCGACGATAAAGACGATTTTATTGCACAAAATGAATTAAAATATTCCAAAAGTAACTATTCATTTATTAATATTAGTTTCTGATGTACATATTTCTATATTTACCAAAGTTCATCTATGGTCTCTAAAGTCTATAATTTACACGTATTTTGTGATGACTTATGGTGCAGGCCTGTGTTTGATAGTGATTACTTATGGTGCAGGCCTGTGTTTGATGGTGATTACTGAAATCCTGTTATAATTGCGGCTCTTTACATTACTCAAGCAGAAGGTAACAATTATGACTACCACAGTGGCTGTTGTTGTTCTAGAGTCAGCTACTGGGAGTAAACAGTGGCAGGCAACACGGACTATGGCGAGCTCGTCAACAAACAGTGGCAGGCACCACGGGCTATGGCGAGCTCGTCAACAAACAGTTGCAGGTAGCACGGGCTATGGCGAGCTCGTCAACAAACAGTTGCAGGTAGCACGGGCTATGGCGAGCCCGTCAACAAACAGTTGCAGGTAGCACGGGCTATGGCGAGCTCGTCAACAAACAGTTGCAGGCACCACGGGCTATGGCGAGCCCGTCAACAAACAGTTGCAGACAGCACGGGCTATGGCGAGCCCGTCAACAAACAGTTGCAGGCAGCACGGGCTATGGCGAGCCCGTAGTATTATGTTGTGGCTGCATATGAAATGTCCAACTTTACAATCAACTTGTTTGTTTATTCTTAAATAAGCTGCTAAACCTGCTCACCAGAACGCAGACGCCGAAGGCTTACTCTTTGTTGGGAGTTCACTTCATATATGACAAGCCTAGACAGTATATATACGAAAATTATATAATCTAATGATGAAATACACAAGGGCCCTTGACGAGGGTTCGAACCTATGTGCTGGATGTTCCCAGACGCGCTCTAGTCCACTGTGCCACCACATGCTACAGGGAACATCCTACGCACAGGTTCGAATCCTCATCACGGCTCCAGTGGAGTTGTTCATTTGATATGTTACGTTGGTGTGATATATGTATTATAGAATTTACTTATGTTGAAAGTAAATAAGTCAGAACTTGACTTTGTCTCTTCAATTCATTGCCAACAATAGGTCTATATAAAACAGTTTAGAATTTTCACTAACTAGGACGAATTGCAGACGAGGAGTCACATAACGTGGCTGAAATATGTTGACCAAACCACACGCTCGAAAGTGAAGGGACGACGACGTTTCGGTCCGTCCTGGACCACTCTCAAGTTGATTGTGATTGGGACAACGACGACGTCCCTTCACTTTCTAGTGTGTGGTTTGGTCAACATAGGACGAATTCTTGTCTTGAGACGTGTGGTATATATAGGAGGGATGGGACAACGACGACGTCCCTTCACTTTCTAGTGTGTGGTTTGGTCAACATAGGACGAATTCTTGTCTTGAGACGTGTGGTATATATAGGAGGGATGGGACAACGACGACGTCCCTTCACTTTCTAGTGTGTGGTTTGGTCAACATAGGACGAATTCTTGTCTTGAGACGTGTGGTATATATAGGAGGGATGGGACAACGACGACGTCCCTTCACTTTCTAGTGTGTGGTTTGGTCAACATAGGACGAATTCTTGTGTTGAGACGTGTGGTATATATAGGAGGGAGGAGTTATGTTAGCGCGCGCGAAACCTGCCCCCGCTGTGCTAAACTGGGCCTCAGTGTTTGTTTACTTAACCCTTCATAACTTGTGGGGTGTCTCCGTGCCCCTACCACCAACCTCATTAACACATTTTACATATAAACATCAACATAATATGTAACGAGTCAAGTTGGAATATTATTTTGGCTTAGATTTTTTTCTATTATTTTCGGAGAGGTTGTGGACTTGTGAGGGCGATGTTAGGGGGCATCTGTCGGGTTCACCCCGGCCCCGCGCCGCCTCCACCAGGACGGTCCCTGGTCTACCCTAACACAGCTTTACTGACATCTGATGATCAAATAGGATTTATTAATAATTATGTAAAGAAAACCACACACACACACACACACACACACACACACCACACACACACACACACACACACACACACACACACACACTCCAGTGGATAAGGGAGTACCTAAGCAATAGGAAGCAGAGAGTTACAGTGAGGGGTGAGACCTCAGACTGGCGTGAAGTCACCAGTGGAGTCCCACAGGGCTCTGTACTTGGACCTATCCTGTTTCTGATATACGTAAATGATCTCCCAGAGGGTATAGACTCATTCCTCTCAATGTTTGCTGACGACGCCAAAATTATGAGAAGGATTAAAACGGAGGAGGACAGCTTGAGGCTTCAAGAAGACCTGGACAAGCTGCAGGAATGGTCGAACAAATGGTTGTTAGAGTTTAACCCAAGCAAATGTAATGAAGATAGGTGTAGGGAGCAGGAGACCAGATACAAGGTATCACTTGGGAGATGAAATACTTCAAGAGTCAGAGAGAGAGAAAGACCTGGGGGTTGATATCACGCCAGACCTGTCCCCTGAAGCTCATATCAAGAGGATAACATCAGCGGCATATGCCAGGTTGGCTAACATAAGAACGGCCTTTAGAAACTTATGTAAGGAATCTTTCAGAACATTATATACCACATATGTCAGACCAATCCTGGAGTATGCGGCTCCAGCATGGAGTCCATATCTAGTCAAGCATAAGACTAAACTGGAAAAGGTTCAAAGGTTTGCCACCAGACTAGTACCCGAGCTGAGAGGTATGAGCTACGAGGAGAGACTACGGGAATTAAACCTCACTTCGTTGGAAGACAGAAGTTAGGGGGGACATGATCACCACATTCAAATTCTCAAGGGAATTGACAGGGTAGATAAAAACAGGCTATTTAACACAAGGGCCACACGCACTAGGGGACACAGGTGGAAACTGAATGCCCAAATGAGCCACAGAGATATTAGAAAGAACTTTTTTAGTGTCAGAGTGGTTGACAAATGGAATGCATTAGGAAGTGATGTGGTGGAGGCTGACTCCATACACAGTTTCAAGTGTAGATATGATAGAGCCCAATAGGCTCAGGAACCTGTACACCTGTTGATTGACGGTTGAGAGGCGGGACCAAAGAGCCAGAGCTCAACCCCCGCAAGCACAATTAGGTGAGTACAATTAGGTGAGTACACACACACAAGTTAGAACATCATTCAAAAACCTAACTAAGGAGGCATTTATAGGCGCTTACACTGTCTACGTGAGGCCAGTCTTAGAGTATGCCGCCCCATCATGGAGTCCCCACCTGAAGAAACACATAAGGAACTGGAAAAGGTTAAGAAGTATGCGACGAGGTTCGTTCCCGAGTTACGAGGGATGGGATATGAAGAGCTCCTGAAGGAACTGAACCTTACGACACTAGAAAAAATAAGGGAGAGGGGAGATGTGATAGGAATGTATAAAATGCTCAGGGGGAATTGACAGAGTGGACATAGACGAAATGTTCACACGGAATAGTAACAGAACGAGGGGACATGGGTGGAAGCTGGAAACTCAGATGAGTCACAGAGATGTTAGGAAGTTTTCTTTTAGCGTGAGAGTAGTGGGAAAATGGAATGCACTTAAAGAGTAAGCTGTGGAAGCAAATTCTATTCATAATTTTAAAACTAGATATGATAGGGAAATGGGACGGAGTCATTGCTGTAAACATTCGATGCTCGAAAGGCGGGATCCAAGAGTCAATACTCGATCCTGCAGACACAAATAAGTGAGTACACATACACACACACACACACACACACACACACACACACACACACACACACACACACACACACACACACACACACACACACACACACACACACACACACACACACACACACACACACACACATATAGACACATAAGTATCTCGGGATCCAAGAGTCAATGCTGGATCCTGCAGACACAACTAGGTGAGTGCACACGGACAGTGAGTAATATGGCCTCAGGGTGAAGAGCAGCAACATTAAAGTGGTATACCGCAAGGATCATCACTAAGGATCATTCTTTTTGTTTCACGTCCATTACATCTGACTGTGGGAGTCGACCCCTTATCACTCACAGGTGACGCCAAACTAACGAGGTGCGGGTGACGCCAAACTAACGAGGTGCAGAAGGTGACGCCAAACTAACGAGGTGCAGAAGGTGACGCCAAACTAACGAGGTGCGGGTGACGCCAAACTAACGAGGTGCGGGTGACGCCAAACTAACGAGGTGCAGAAGGTGACGCCAAACTAACGAGGTGCAGAAGGTGACGCCAAACTAACGAGGTGCAGAAGGTGACGCCAAAGTAACAGAAAGGCTGCAGAAAGTTCCAGAATGATACCTGATGAACGTTACAGCGGGTCAAAAACATAGTTACTGTTTTACATCAAAGAGGTGCAGAGCGATGACACTGGGGCAAGTGATGAAAAGCCGCTTGGTCACCGCACCATTGAATAGGCATCACCACCTCCGATTTGATTCCATCCATCAAAACGGGTCAGTACAAGGTAATTATTAGCAGAAAGCTTTTTGACAGTATGGTTACAGCCTTTGGAAGGGATGTGAAGATATTAAGCGCTCGGATTCGAAGAAGGCGTGAACTCAGCCCGTCTCCTGTTTCCCAACGTCAGGAAACTGTCGTACTGAAGTGTACTTATCCTAACCTACCAGAGAGCCCAAAACAGAAAACGGGACAGTACGCAAATTTCGCAAGCCGCTACTATTTTCTAGTACAACAATGTTTGCCATACGTCAAAATGCGATGTTTTATTAGGAAGACGTGTTGATGAAAGAACGGTCCCCAACTATCTGGACAATCGGGGATCGAACCCTGATTCTGCAAGAAGTAAGGCGGTCGCTGTACTAGGCAGTCTAGCAGATGAACTTATGGTCACGACTGCGTAGGAATAGTGCCGTGGAAAAGCATTGTCCAATCTACAGTGCACTCAACTCGAGTAAATGAACTAAATAAGTTACATACGTACGTAGCCATTATGTATAATTCAGGGTCATGACCTCCAGGAAATAATACGACCGTAGCTCGCGTACTTTGAGCACATCTACTAGTAATATTAGCATGTAGCCTATTATACAGCAGCACTAAATTACATTTTATAAATTTATATTCAGTGGTACTATCTGAAGATTAAGATGCTCCAACGTAGTATATTTAAACTTTAAACAAAAGTAGGGAAATACGAGGGCTGAAATTGTAAAGGTGAGATATACAGGTTCGTATTTTGTGGGATCAGCTCCATGTTTAGCATGTTGTTGTCTAAGATTCTCTACCTGGAACAAAAGTTCCAAGCAGCACGGGCTATGGTGAGCCCGAGTTTTTTTTTCCATGTTAGCGGCAACCTTGCCTTCAATGGCGCGGAAAACGTGAGAGTAGAACTGATGGGACAATGTAGTATGCCACATGCGTCAAGCCTAGCAAGCATGATACGACGATGCACTTCATGCTGTCCAACTATACGACAAAATTTACATGTGCAACTTATGATTTTTTTAATTATCAGCAGAAAGCGCCAAGCCATTACGACTTTATAGCACTTGGAAGGGGTAAGGATAAGGATCTGGGGTAGGAGGGGGGAAGGAATGATGCCTAACCACTTGGATGGTCGGGGATTGAACGCCGACTGCATGAAGCGAGACCGTCGCTCTACCGTTCAGTCAAAGTGGCTGGACATGCAACTTATGAAGTATTCAATGATATTACGTCACCTGGCAAAGTGACTTTAGAGAAGAGATGGGATTATACCAGAATAAACTGTTAATAGGAAACAAGCAATAGTAATAAATAATTTTGGACAGAATTTAATATAATTAATTATTTTACCAACTAGGATAAGAATTATGATAAATAGGCAAAAAATTCTGATCTCGTCCTCCTACTTGAGAAATGCTTATTATTCAGTTACCGGTAACACCTTTATAATTAAACTGCATAACTATAGACAAATTACTTTGCAAATTATCAATATACAGCAGAATAATCAGCCATTTGTATTAATATAATACACCTTTCTTAATAATGATTGCGTTTGTTTGAATCTATATGTATAGCCTAGTCCGAGGGGGGGAAATAAGGGGGGGGGGGAATTCTGCCCCCACACAGGCCGTGCCCACTTAGTGTAAGACTTCATACGCTGGACATTGTATTATACACTGTATACATTAAAATGTCAAAACATACAACTACAGGAATAACCTAGTCTGTATGCACCTACTTTTTGCACTAATCTACACTTAGGGTAAGGTAATTTATTATTCAGCAAAGCCTAATCTAGTACTTTGTAACGCCTTTAGAGTTATATCAAATATTACAAAAATACAATATTATTTACAATTTTTCATAAGTATAAACTAATAGCCGTATTGACAGCCTGATCAACCATACTGTTGGTGACCATAGCTTACAGTCCTTGCGTGCATCACAGCCCGCATAATCCGGTGACCTTTGGAGGGTTTACAAGTTTTCTCGAAAACACTTGGTGCTCGTGTAATAATTCCAGTAATAATTGTATTATTATTACTCTACTCTATTTACTCTATTACTCTATTAATAATTACATTTAGAAAATGTTGAAGTCTTTGACATTTTTATATTTTATTCCTTGTTTACTTATTTCTCCCTGCAAATCAATGGACTTATTTTGCACATTCTATTCTACCATTCTCTTGGTCTCGAAGGGAATTATTTCAGGGTATAGATTTGGAACCAATCTTTCTAATAATTTCCAAATGCAGATTATTTTTCATTTCTTTTTATTGTTGCCGCCGGAGGCGGCTAATTTATTGTGCACCCCATACCCATCCTGTGAGCGGTAGCGCAAAAAGGGTTACAGAGGGCACAAAAGGTCTTTATCAGACTTCAACGAAGATTATTATATAACAATTACATCTATTCTGCACACCTTATAATTATACTGTCAGCTAGTAACAGAGAGTGTTCCATTTCAATAGCTATTTATTTACAGTTAATCATTATACATTAATGACTCTCTTACCTGCGTTCCGGGGAATTACTTTGGGTGGACTTTAAGTTTTCCAACAGATTTAGATTTTATTGAATGGATTCTGGCAGTAAATATTCGCTGTACAGCAATTTCATCGGCGGTAAACGAAGTAGTTAATTTGCGACAGTATTTCACTTAGAGAGCAGCAAGCTCTTCAAGTATCGTTATTGATTAGGCATCTCTTCATTGANATCCTGTGGTCCCGGGTTCGATCTCGGGCACCGGCGAGAAACGATGGGCAGAGTTTCTTTCACCCTATGCCCCTGTTACCAGGCAGTAAATAGGAACCTGGGAGTTAGCTATCACGGGCTGCTTCCAGGGGTGTGTGTGTGTGTGTGTGGTGTGGAAAAAAAAATAGTAGTAGTAGTAGCAGAAACAGTTCATTGACAGTTGAGAGGAGGGCCGAATGAGCAGAGACCAACCCCCGCAAGCACAACTAGGTGAATACAACTAGGTGAATACACACACTCACACACACACAACGCATCTAAGGATATAGAAGAAGATCACTTGTCTGGGGTTGCAGGTCCCGCGGTCCGGCCTCGCCATATTCCTGACAAATTGATGAGTCTCGTGTACACTCCCCTGCATGCCCTCCAGCCCAAGGTCAGCCCACCAGTCCGGTACACTGCTGGTACACACTAACTTTCTCCTGTCTTTCAAAATATCTACAAATTCTATCTTTGGTACTAATAACTTTTTTGATAGCCTATTTTGTGTGTTTAATCTTTGTTATTGCTGGGGTAAAAATGCAAACAAGAACTTATTATACTATAATTTAAGCCATAATTTTACGCCATTCACATGTATTATAATTTATAAGAAACTCTTCCCTATACTCCACCCTACATTCCCTTGGGGCAATAACATACTATTCTTGTATTTACTAGTGTATTCTAATTCATGGTTACTTTAGTCTTAAACTATCCTCAAGACTAAGCTTACTTGTTGGTTAGTTAGTAAGCTAGTGCCACACACCTAGCAGCCCTCCAGAGGGTAAATTGCCTTAATAATGCCCAGCACCAGACCAACCTGACAAGCCTAGCAAACACTGCCCCTCAAATATTACCAGTATTTGAAATGTTTTGTATTTTTTTCAATTTATTATTCTCACATGCTCTTATTTTTCCATGGTTTCCAAGTTGGACAATATTGTATAACCAGTGGAGTTATGTGGGTTAGAGAACACCTATCTAAACCATTCAGCAAAAATTGTGACTACAGAAGCACAAGGTAGAGGGTAGAGTAGATAGGTGAGCACCTGTGCATCATAAGACTAATTGTCAAGTAAGAGAAGCAGGTAACGTCTTCCCACCTGGACGAAGCCAATCGTCCAGATGGGAAGACGTTTCCTGGGGGGTCCCACACGGGTCGCTTCTAGGACCCATGCTGATTGATGTAAATCATTTCCTAACGGGGATAGACTCAACTCAATTCTAGACTCGTTCAAGAATAAATGTGTGCCGGTTCCAGCGTAGAATGTGGAAGTTAAGGGGAAAGCCCACCCGCGTGGCCAGGCGGGTAGAGGCGTGTTGGCTGTGTCCTGTTGACATATTTATCAAGGTAAGGTTCCTCTCTCCCCTACCATATGGCCGACAAGCCAAACCACAAAACCAAGCCTGCCAGTATGAAGTGACGTCTAAAGCTATAAAAAAATCCTAATACATTGCACGTTAATTAAAGATAATATGTTCAGAGTAATTCTGTCATTAGGTTACTGTGAAGTTGCGGAGAACGCAGCTATCCTAGGATTTACGAACAAATTTCCACTTTTAGGAGCTCTGTACAACTGTGCTTGCGTAGACCTCAGGCTAATGAGACTCTACAACTCTTGTGATGATGGCACTGAACATAAACTGATCTTGGTCTAAAGTAAATATTTTAAGTTAAGAATCTCAGGCCATGTAGAACCAAATATTTAAAAATATGGTGTACAAGCTTTTTGTTATTTTAACGCTTGCACGCGCGCACACTTACCTCAATAATTTGGTCGGGAAACGCTGCATGCCTCACTTTTCTTCATATTATTTATACTAATAGTTTTCAATCTTCTTTCCCAGCCTCCACATACTGATTCCATCAGCAATTCTGATGAGTTACCCCGTGAGGAAGAGCAAGGTAGCCTCCCCCTCTCCCATCCCCCGGCGCGGGCGACGACTGCCGCCAATCCTCAGATTAATAAAGTCTCAAAGTCTTAGAAGACTTCCGAGCAATTTCCTCAACCAATCGCAAGTTTGGGGAAGTATCATCAACAGGAAATCATAACTGGGGACAGTAAAACATTGTCTGAGAGATTTTGGCGTCGAGGAAATCCGCTGCGTCGGCTCCTTTTGACGTAGAAAATTCACTTCCAGGCTGCGAGCAATGGAAAGTCAATCATTTATTTTCTCAAATGAAATCATACTTGTCGTCTCTTTCTATTACCTACCAAACGGCAGCTCTTTTGACCTCATTTACGAATTTTCTGAAGAAAGAAAACTTTGGCCTCAAAATAAACATCTGAGAAAAATACAACTCTCACACAATATTTTTTACTTTTCCATTTCTCAATATTAGGCTACATATTTTCCCTCCTTTTGAGCGTCACAATTCAGCCTTGAGAAAATTGTTAGGATGGAGAATTAGCCAATTCATTCACTTACTCCTGACTACACCTTGTATATCCACATGTCCTCTCCCGCTCATTGATATCTATGAGTAGGTAATTAGTTGAAAGGGAGAGAGACGTTATTTATTATAATTTACATACAAAGTAGTTATCGATATATTTTCAGAGTGAGGCACTAAACTATATTAAGTCAAGTTAAGTCAAGGGTATTATAGTTTAACACTGATTGGAGCAAATACAGGATACATAAATTACAGGACAGATACAAGGTCCCATTTGGGAGATGAAAGCCTTAAAGGATTAGGAAGAGTGAAAGATCTGGGGGCTGTTATCAGCCCAGACCTGTCCACTGAAGCCCACATCAAAAGGATATCATCAGCGGCATATGCTAGGTTGGCAAACATAAGAACTGCCTTTTGAAACTTGTACAAGGAATCATTAGAACCTTGTATACCACATGTTAAACGAATTCTTGAGTATGCGGCTCCAGCGTAGAGTCCATATCTAGTCAAGCACAAGACTAAGTTGGAGAAGGTTCAAAGGTATGTCACCAGACTAGTACCCGACTTGGTGGGTACGAGCTACGAGGAAAGACTAAGGGAACTAAACCTCATATCTCTGAAAGACAAAAGAGTTTGGGGAGACATGATCACCATACAAAATTTTCAAGGGAATTGATAGGACCGATAAAGACAGATTATTTAACACTAGTGGTACTTGCACAAGGCAACACAGGTGAAAACCTAGTAACCAAATGAGCCATAGAGATATTAGAAAAAACGTTTTCCGTGTCAAAAGTAGTTAATAAATGGAATGCATTAGGCAGTGATGTGGTGGAGGCAGACTCCATACACAGCTTCAAGTGTAGATATGATAGAGCCCAGTAGGCTCAGGAACCTGTACATTAGTTGATTGACAGTTGAGAGGCGGGCCGAAAGAGCACAGCTCAACCCCTGCAAGCACAACTAGGTGAATACACACACACACACACACACACACACACACACACACACACACACACACACACACACACACACACACACACATATATCCTTTCGCAAACAGAGTGGTAGACGGTTGGAACAAGTTATGTGAGAAGGTGGAGGCCAAAACCGTCAGTAGTTTCAAAGTGTTATATGACATTATTATTATTATTAACATCTTTATTGACAAAACTAATTAAAATTTTGCCTAATCTGAGGATTTTGATAAAGCCTTATTAAAGTGAGGATAATGCTGGTATTCACTGTCACGCAGGACAGAGGGTCATACATAAGACAATAGGTCTAAACTGTAGGCTGAAGTACATATATATCATGGTTACAATCAATGTTTTAATATATGGATATGTGAAAACAACTTTCTATTGTGCACTGCCACACAAGGGCAGGGATGGGTTCATAAGTGATGCAGCTTAGAAGTAATATAAGTAAAAAAAATTCTACATTCTTTAAAATGGACAAGCAAATTTTGGATAAATTGTTAGGATGTCGTCCAGAACACCTGAGTCAATAAAATAGTTACACAGTTGGTGGTACAAGAGGCCAGGAGGTCTAAAGTCCTTTAAGGTTTCACATTCAACAATATAGTGTTCTAGTGAATGCATTAAAGGTTTATCACAGAGTTTACAATCTGAGTATTCTGGTAGTGGCTCAGCCTCACTAACCTGCCAGATGTGTCTATAGCCAAGGCGAATTCGCGCAATGACTACATCACATTGCCTGGTTCGGTTACTGTGCTGACCATACAAATACCTATTATTACAAAATTTGTCATAAAACAAAGAATACTGGGAAGACGGGACACCACTAGCATAGCTCTCATCCTTTAACTACACTTAGGTAATTACAATTAGGTAATTACACATACTCAGGGGCCTCGCGGCTGAGTGGACAGCGCTCTGGGGTCGTAGTCCTAAGAACCCGGGTTCGATCCCCGGCAGAGGCAGAAACAACTGGGCAGAATTCCTTTCACCCTGATGCTCTGTTCACCTCGCAGTAAATAGGTACTTGGGAGTTAGACAACTGCTACGGGCTGCTTCCATGGGATGTGTGTGTTAAGAGAGAAATATATGTAGTAGACATAAGAGGAAAAATTAATTGGTTAGAAAGGCGACAAAGGCTCGATTCTGCAGATACAAATAGTAAATACACCCACCTTAGAGGGTGAAAAGCCAGGAAGCAGCAGAGGAGAGTTGTGACACTGGAGGTGAAGGAGTGTAAATGTCAAGAGAGGACCAGGTGACGCACACAGGACCAGGTGACGCACACAGGACCAGGTGACGCACACAGGACCAGGTGACTCACACAGGACCAGGTGACGCACACAAGGACCAGGTGACGCACACAGGACCAGGTGACGCACACAGGACCAGGTGACGCACACAGGACCAGGTGACGCACACAGGACCAGGTGACACACACAGGACCAGGTGACGCACACAGGACCAGGTGACGCACACAGGACCAGGTGACGCACACATGGCATAATGTCTCCTTAATATTGGCCACCAACACTGACAACACCTCCCCCCCCCCCCCAGGCCACAACCCCTCTTGGTTGATAATGACTTGTAAATGTAAATGTAAACAAGTGATTATAAATAATTAGGCAAATGGCCAGGCAGCAAGGTTATGGCAAGGCATTTTAACAATGTTGTTACAATCTCGGCTCAAGTCCCGAACAGCAAGTGGAGGGGAAGTTGTGTTCTGCAGCCGTACAAGAACCATCCCTGAGTGATGGAACCATTTTAGTCTATCTCATATTTTTTAGCTGCGGAGCTTCTGGGATCTTCGAAGTGAAACGTTATAATTTGAAATAGAGTGAAACCGACAGACCAGGATCAAAGACTATAATTCATTATTTACTACAATACAAAAAGGAACGCTGATTTAATAGTTAAGAAGAGCCGTAATAAACAATACAATCCTCTCCACAAAGCCAAGGTGGTGTACCAGTTTACACGCCACAGTGAAGGATCTCACCTTCCATATACTAATGTTTGACTGACCACCACAAAGCTTCCCAGAACACTGACCTGCCATCAACAAGCTGATGCCCCTACACACCCTATACAAGGTGAACATAACACAACACTCACTAGGGACATGCCCTAGAAAGTGCAACCCATCTTGGCATCCCCCGCCCCCACACTGGCCCGAGAAGATCGCAAATCCTGTACCACCACACTACAGAGCTGAGTGCTGTACCACCACACTACAGAGCTGAGTGCTGTACCACCACACTACAGAGCTGAGTGCTGTACCACCACACTACAGAGCTGAGTGCTGTACCACCACACTACAGAGCTGAGTGCTGTACCACCACACTACAGAGCTGAGTGCTGTACCACCACACTACAGAGCTGAGTGCTGTACCACCACACTACAGAGCTGTGTGCTGTACCACCACACTACAGAGCTGAGTGCTGTACCACCACACTACAGAGCTGTGTGCTGTACCACCACACTACAGAGCTGTGTGCTGTACCACCACACTACAGAGCGGTGTGCTGTACCACCACACTACAGAGCTGTGTGCTGTACCACCACACTACAGAGCTGTGTGCTGTACCACCACACTACAGAGCTGAGTGCTGTACCACCACACTACAGAGCTGTGTGCTGTACCACCACACTACAGAGCGGTGTGCTGTACCACCACACTACAGAGCTGAGTGCTGTACCACCACACTACAGAGCTGAGTGCTGTACCACCACACTACAGAGCTGAGTGCTGTACCACCACACTACAGAGCTGTGTGCTGTACCACCACACTACAGAGCTGAGTGCTGTACCACCACACTACAGAGCTGAGTGCTGTACCACCACACTACAGAGCTGTGTGCTGTACCACCACACTACAGAGCTGTGTGCTGTACCACCACACTACAGAGCTGTGTGCTGTACCACCACACTACAGAGCTGAGTGCTGTACCACCACACTACAGAGCTGTGTGCTGTACCACCACACTACAGAGCTGAGTGCTGTACCACCACACTACAGAGCTGAGTGCTGTACCACCACACTACAGAGCTGTGTGCTGTACCACCACACTACAGAGCTGTGTGCTGTACCACCACACTACAGAGCGGTGTGCTGTACCACCACACTACAGAGCTGAGTGCTGTACCACCACACTACAGAGCTGTGTGCTGTACCACCACACTACAGAGCGGTGTGCTGTACCACCACACTACAGAGCTGACTGCTGTACCACCACACTACAGAGCTGAGTGCTGTACCACCACACTACAGAGCTGTGTGCTGTACCACCACACTACAGAGCTGAGTGCTGTACCACCACACTACAGAGCTGAGTGCTGTACCACCACACTACAGAGCTGTGTGCTGTACCACCACACTACAGAGCTGTGTGCTGTACCACCACACTACAGAGCTGTGTGCTGTACCACCACACTACAGAGCTGAGTGCTGTACCACCACACTACAGAGCTGAGTGCTGTACCACCACACTACAGAGCTGAGTGCTGTACCACCACACTACAGAGCTGTGTGCTGTACCACCACACTACAGAGCGGTGTGCTGTACCACCACACTACAGAGCTGAGTGCTGTACCACCACACTACAGAGCTGTGTGCTGTACCACCACACTACAGAGCTGTGTGCTGTACCACCACACTACAGAGCTGTGTGCTGTACCACCACACTACAGAGCTGAGTGCTGTACCACCACACTACAGAGCTGTGTGCTGTACCACCACACTACAGAGCTGTGTGCTGTACCACCACACTACAGAGCTGAGTGCTGTACCACCACACTACAGAGCTGAGTGCTGTACCACCACACTACAGAGCGGAGTGTTGTACCACCACACTACAGAGCTGAGTGCTGTACCACCACACTACAGAGCTGAGTGCTGTACCACCACACTACAGAGCTGAGTGCTGTACCACCACACTACAGAGCTGTGTGCTGTACCACCACACTACAGAGCTGAGTGCTGTACCACCACACTACAGAGCGGAGTGTTGTACCACCACACTACAGAGCTGAGTGCTGTACCACCACACTACAGAGCTGAGTGCTGTACCACCACACTACAGAGCTGTGTGCTGTACCACCACACTACAGAGCTGAGTGCTGTACCACCACACTACAGAGCTGAGTGCTGTACCACCACACTACAAAGCACGGGGGAGAGACGACTGTTCCTCTACCCACCTGTGTAACAAAAAAAACTCTTCATATCTGAAAAAAATTTCCACACCTGACGCATCATTCCCCACACCTGACCTCTCTCTACACCTGACACATCTCTCGCCACATCTGATATATCTGTCTCTCTCACTTTAGAACACTTTCCCACCAGGGAGCTCGAACCCTAGCCAGCGAGCACAGAAGACCTTCCAGCAACTGGCATAACAGGTAACGACTTAACCCCACTGCACCACGCTCAGACCCTTAAAAGAGATGGTAATTTCTGGGGTATTTCAACACCCCAAAGGACCCCCCTCCCAAGAGCACTAGAGCAAGTGAGGGGTCAAATTTACGTTTTTTTCATCAAATCCCTGTTGATAAGACACTGTGTCTATACTTAAATGCCAAACTTGCCTAAACACGCAAGAGAAGTTATTCAACTTTAGAACACTTTTTTCCCAACCAGGAAGCTCGAACCCTAGCCAGCACAGAAGCCTTCTAACAACTGGCATAACAGGTAAGCCCTTAACCCACTGCACCACGCTCAAGATCTGATAACTCTCTTGCGTGTTAGGCAAGTTGGGCATTAAAGTATAGACACAGTGTCGTCCCATATTCAACAGGGACTTGATGAAAAGACACGTAAATTTGACCCCCTCATCTTGCTCTAGTGCTCTTGGGAGGTGGTGGTCTTTGGGGTGTTTGAAATGCCCCGAAATTTACCATCTCTTTAAGGGTCTGAGCGTGTGTGCAGTGGGTTAAGGCGTTAACTGTAATGCCAGTTGCTGGAAGGCTTCTGTGCTGGCTAGGGTTCGAGTCTCCTGGTGGGAAGTATTCTCCAGTTGGATATATATATATATATATCTCTAATGAATTATCTATATATATAGTGTGTGTTGTGTGTGTGTGTGTGTGTGTGTGTGTGGTGTGTGGTGTGTGTGTGTGTGGTGTGTGTGTGGGTGTGTGTAGTGTGTGTAAGTTTCGTTAACTTCGATTGGTTAGAATGATGTTCCGGGTTTTGGAGGACGATGTGTCAGGTGTGGAGGACGATGAGTCAGGTGTGTCAGGTGTATAAGCCAGTCAGTAACCAGCATCACTCACTCCGCCATGATGGATTCACTTAACACGTAAACTGCGCCTAAACTCACTTGCTCAACTCCATTCTCTGGCTAAGTAGCACTGGTTACTGGCCCTCCACATGTGCACCGTCCGGCTCCTTCCTCACGACCGCTGGCTACTTGACTTGAAGCACAACAATTAAAGCATTGGAAATTATTAACTAATTTACCCAGACTCCTTTCACCTGATGCTTCTTATTTTTTCTTACGGAATTGAGTAAACCGTTAATAATGCGACGTAAGCATTAAAGGGCAGTAATATTTACCGTTTTTATCGAATGGTCCTCGTTAGGTTTGGAGGGAGGTTGCCTGGGTTTGTTCGTTTCTGGTTAGGGAAGGAAGGAGGGAATATCAGGAGAAACCACCAAGCCATTATGACTATATTGCAAGCTAGAAGGGGTCATGATAAGGATTTGGGATATGGGAAGGAGAGAACGAAAGGTGCCCCAACCACTTGGACAGGTCGGTAATGAACGCTAGATACATAGCAACAGACAACTGAAGCAATTGGAGAAGTAACAAACTAGACTTCAATAAAAGATACTTTAATTCGCGCGTAAATTGTCAATTTAAATTTTGCCCCGAAGCGCAAAGTTATTGGACAGTGTGTAACTATTTAAACCAGATTAAGACATTGTAAGTGTCGCACCACTTAGGTTCTCTGCCACCAGCCCGCAGGTAACAACGCTGTCACCGGAAACGGATAAGGCGCGTAATAAATGTAGTCAATTTTCATTAACCGTTTGGCTAATGCCATAATCTTAGACGTTGATTCCCACACTCACCGTAGGCCGAGCACAGGTTCCGACCCTCCTTATGCACTCCAACTGAAGTTGTGTACTGCCTTGTTCTACATGTTCTCTTGAACTGGACGGTAGAGCGACGGGTCTCACTTTCTTGCAGGTCGGGCGTTCAATCCCCTACTGTCCAAGTGGTGGACATCATTCGGTCCCCCCGTCCCCACCCTAAACCCTTATCCCCAATCCCTTCCAAAGTGCTATATAATCGGTTACTAAGCTTGGCGCTTTCCCCCTGATATTACATGCCTTACCATCCCTGCTTAGATATTTTTCCAACTGAAAATATAAGCCTCGTGGCTGAACCCAATCTTGGAAGACCCAATCTTGGCCGCCCACAAAATAATGTATCAGTCATAAATTCTTTCTCAAAAGCTTTTAGACCTAAAAATTGCTGACTCGACAAGCGTCCCTGCCCTCCCTTAGCAGTGCTGACCTGGTGCACTAGACATCCCATACTCAAGAGGCCTTGACACCACCCACACCCTCTTAAATACTTCCCCCCATTGGCTGGGTTTGATGTTGGACACAAGACCTGTCACACCTCTGGAGGGTGATTAAGGTCACCACAGTAATAACTGACCAAGCAATAAAGAATACTCTGTACGCAGCTCAACACAGCCCTGAACTAATAGTAAACTCGGTAGTATACACACAGTAGACGCGTGTGGGGTATAACTTCTCCCTGTATATACGTCCCTGTGAGCCATTAGTCACTCTCAGAGCAGATACTCTAATCAGATTAGTGGTCTCTCCTTCACTGACCCTCGACGCTTAATGGGTTTCACGATACGTGGAACTGCTCTCGGCGTTTTTACACAACGACCTGTGCTGTTTCTTCACGAGGATTTCAAGAAAATTTACATTTTTTTTTCAAAAATTATTCATTTTAAGATTGAACATCTTCAAATGATCTTGCTGTGTTTATTAGGTATGGAAATAGGTAATGTGGTGAGAGTGGAGGCGTACTCACCTAGTTGTGCGTGCTGTGGTTGAGCTCTTGGCTCTTTGGTCCCGCACTCTCAATCTGTCAATCAACTGGTGTACAGATTTTTAGCCTACTGGGCTCTTTACCAAATTTACATTTGAAACTGTGTATAAAGTCTCGCCTCCACCACATCACTGCCTTGGCCAATCCATATATGCCAGCTGTGGACGAGAGTGAGAGATATCCCAGGTGTGGTAGAGATGGTGGTGTGGAGAGAGGCGTA
The DNA here is from genome assembly GCA_020271785.1 of Procambarus virginalis. Lineage (NCBI taxonomy): Eukaryota > Metazoa > Arthropoda > Malacostraca > Decapoda > Cambaridae > Procambarus > Procambarus virginalis. The sequence continues at coordinate 8,047,131 of WNGS01063839.1, forward strand.
CCAGGTGTGGAGAGCTGTGTCAGGTGCCAACAAAAATGTGTTTGGTCTGGAGAAAGATGTGCAGAGTGTGGATAAAGATATGCGAGACGTGGAAAGAGATGTCAAGTGTGTAAAGAGATGGGCTAGCTGTGGAGGAAGATGTGTCAGTGTGGATAGAGATGTGCTTTGCAGGAGAGAGAGAGAGAGAGAGAAAGAGGAAGAGAGAGAGAGAGAGGAGGAGAGAGAGACGGAGAGAGAGAGAGAGATGAGAGAGAGAGAGAGAGAGAGAGAGAGATGAATAGATGTGTGGGAGGATATGTACTGTGTAGAGAGA
>WNGS01063839.1:8047468-8063902 GCA_020271785.1 Procambarus virginalis
ATATTGAAATTTAGTGCGGGGATCTGGACCATGTGTAGTGGCCTAAGTTATTCATGCCCAGCACTGTTCCAGAGGTCTTTCTTGCCTGCGAGTATCATGGTCCTCCGCCCACCGGCCCTGTCCCAGGGGTGGCTCCCCCTGGCCCTCCCAGGGTGGTGGCCGTCCCCCTGGCCCTCCCAGGGTGGCTCCCCCTGGCCCTCCCAGGGTGGCGTCCCATGCCAGATTGTATTCCAGCTTTATCTTCACGCTTCTTGCGCGCCACTTGGACGGGAATTTTCAGACTACGGGGGTTAGGAGGCCCCGGGGAGGAGGAGGGAGGAGGAGGTGTGGGGGGTGGAGAAAGAGACGGGAGGAAGTTGTAACGAATATAAATGTATAAGACGGAGAGAACGCAGGAAAAAAATAATGAATGTGCTTTGCAAATAACGCGGGAAATTGTATGAATGGGCGGAGAGCAGTCTTCTCACAGATGTTTGTGGAGGCCAGGAGAATGTGGAGGGTGGTAATGTGGAGGCCAGGAAGAATGTGGAGTGTGGTAATGTGGAGGCCAGGAGAATGTGGAGGGAGGGAAAATTTGTTTAACTCATGTTCACCATAAAGATAGCGGGTTAACATCAATACAATGCTAACCAGCCAATATACACGTGTTATACATAGCCAAGTCAAGAGAACTGTTATATTACACAGTGAAGTATTGAGCACTCGCCCACAGAAGGTAAGATGCCTTACAGGCCATGAGTTATAATTACACTCCATATATTACACGACTGCTGCATTAGTGTAACTCTCAGTACAGATCCAATATATATATATATCAAGTGTTCCAATATTCAGATAATATTTACAGAGTTCAGCATATCTAACCCAGAGGGCGAAAGTCAGTTCGCCACAGCTAAGGAAACATCTATAGTCAATAACAATGAAAGTACAGGCTGCCTTTGCAAGCATATCAACAGCATCATGCTTTGAGATGCTAAGATGGGATGGTTCAGGCCAGGAGGGCACTCTGGGAGTCACATTATTAGAAAGGTTCATTAATATTCCTGAGCATCTAACCTGCAGGTTAGATTTGAGTCGTACTAGGCCAGTCATTGACACGCTTTATTGGTGTACTCACCTAGTACTCACCTAGTACTCACCTAGTATGTATGAGTGAGAGCTGTCTGTACAGTAGTGCCCAGCAATCCTCATACAAGGTTAAATGATCAATGTTAAAAATCCTAAGCCTAATGTACGCTATCTTAGGTTTAATACGGTACATATATGTGCCAGAAGACACATATATATGTGCCAGGAGACATATATATGTGTGCCAGAAGACACATATATATGTGCCAGAAGACACATATATGTGCCAGGAGACATATATATGTGTGTGCCAGAAGACACATATATGTGCCAGAAGACACATATATATGTGTGCCAGAAGACACACATATGTGCCAGAAGACACACATATGTGCCTGAAGACACATATATGTGCCTGAAGACACACACATATATATGTACTGTAAACCTAAACATTCCTAAGAATAGAAGTGTTTAGGGTTAGCTTTATATCTACGGACTCTTATCACATTAAAAGTACAAACAGTAGTATAATAGTGGTCCTTCACTACATATTGGTACTCCCGAACAGACAGTGAAAGTACTATCACAGCAGTTGGAAACGGGCTCACCATAGCCTGTGCTACTTAGAACTTCTTGTTTCAGGTAGCGAATCTTTAACAACAACAACAAAGGAGGGATGGATGGGGCGCTACCCCCCTCAACCCCACCCAGCAAGTCACCCTAGGCTCCTCTGGTTAGGTTAGGCTAGGCTCCTACCTCTGATGGTGACTTAGCGTGAATGCTGCCTTTCTTGGGTGCCTTGACGGAATGGGATGACAGGTCTCGGTTCGTCCTGAGATTGATTGATCATTAATTGATCCGGGAACATGTTTAACATTTTGATGGAGATGGCGACCTTATCAAGTCATAAAATGCGTGATTAAATGTGCCTCTCCTTCTATGGACCTCAGGTGAGTTTAACATGAGGAAGTTTAGGTTAAGTTTGTATGTGTTGTTGAGACTGAGTTAATGGTTTCACGATGAAAAGTGTATTGGTGAGAACTGTTCTCACTATGGTGGGTAATGTTAACTCTGTTCTCACTATGGTAATGTTAACTCTGTTCACACTATGGTAATGTTAACTGTGCTCTCACTATGGTAATGCTAACTGTGCTCTCACTATGGTAATGTTAACTGTGCTCTCACTATGGTAATGCTAACTGTGCTCTCACTATGGTAATGTTAACTGTGCTCTCACTATGGTAATGTTAACTGTGCTCTCACTATGGTAATGTTAACTGTGCTCTCACTATGGTAATGTTAACTGTGCTCTCACTATGGTAATGTTAACTTTGCTCTCATAGTGACCATTCTCGTACACTTGGCAGCTTCAAGGACACTCACATGACTTCATTTTGCAAAGTTTCGAGGAAGTTCAACTCTACATCTGTATAGTGTGTGACGTAGAGCACTAGTGACGTAGAGCACTAGTGACGTAGAGCACTAGTGACGTAGAGCACTAGTGACGTAGAACATTAGTGACGTAGAGCACTAGTGACGTAGAACATTAGTGACGTAGAGCATTAGTGACGTAGAGCATTAGTGACGTAGAGCACTAGTGACGTAGAGCACTAGTGACGTAGAACATTAGTGACGTAGAGCATTAGTGACGTAGAGCATTAGTGACGTAGAGCACTAGTGACGTAGAGCACTAGTGACGTAGAACATTAGTGACGTAGAGCATTAGTGACGTAGAGCACTAGTGACGTAGAGCACTAGTGACGTAGAGCACTAGTGACGTAGAGCACTAGTGACGTAGAGCACTAGTGACGTAGAGCACTAGTGACGTAGAGCACTAGTGACGTAGAACATTAGTGACGTAGAGCATTAGTGACGTAGAACATTAGTGACGTAGAGCACTAGTGACGTAGAACATTAGTGACGTAGAACATTAGTGACGTAGAACATTAGTGACAGAGCATTAGTGACGTAGAGCACTAGTGACGTAGAACATTAGTGACGTAGAGCACTAGTGACGTAGAACATTAGTGACGTAGAACATTAGTGACGTAGAGCACTAGTGACGTAGAACATTAGTGACGTAGAGCACTAGTGACGTAGAGCATTAGTGACGTAGAACATTAGTGACGTAGAACATTAGTGACGTAGAGCATTAGTGACGTAGAGCACTAGTGACGTAGAACATTAGTGACGTAGAGCACTAGTGACGTAGAGCATTAGTGACGTAGAGCACTAGTGACGTAGAACATTAGTGACGTAGAACATTAGTGACGTAGAGCACTAGTGACGTAGAACATTAGTGACGTAGAGCATTAGTGACGTAGAACATTAGTGACGTAGAGCACTAGTGACAGAGCATTAGTGACGTAGAACATTAGTGACGTAGAACATTAGTGACGTAGAACATTAGTGACGTAGAACATTAGTGACAGAGCATTAGTGACGTAGAGCACTAGTGACGTAGAACATTAGTGACGTAGAGCACTAGTGACGTAGAACATTAGTGACGTAGAACATTAGTGACGTAGAGCACTAGTGACGTAGAGCACTAGTGACGTAGAACATTAGTGACGTAGAGCACTAGTGACGTAGAGCATTAGTGACGTAGAACATTAGTGACGTAGAACATTAGTGACGTAGAACACTAGTGACGTAGAGCACTAGTGACGTAGAACATTAGTGACGTAGATCACTAGTGACGTAGAACATTAGTGACGTAGAGCACTAGTGACGTAGAACATTAGTGACGTAGAGCACTAGTGACGTAGAGCATTAGTGACGTAGAACATTAGTGACGTAGAACATTAGTGACGTAGAGCATTAGTGACGTAGAACATTAGTGACGTAGAACATTAGTGACGTAGAGCATTAGTGACGTAGAGCATTAGTGACGTAGAGCATTAGTGACGTAGAACATTAGTGACGTAGAACATTAGTGACGTAGAGCACTAGTGACGTAGAGCACTAGTGACGTAGAGCACTAGTGACGTAGAGCATTAGTGACGTAGAGCATTAGTGTGACGTAGAACATTAGTGACGTAGAACATTAGTGACGTAGAACATTAGTGACGTAGAACATTAGTGACGTAGAACATTAGTGACGTAAACATTAGTGACGTAGAACATTAGTGACGTACAACATTAGTGACGTAGAACATTAGTGACGTAGAACATTAGTGACGTAGAAACATTAGTGACGTAGAACATTAGTGACGTACAAACATTAGTGACGTAGAACATTAGTGACGTACAACATTAGTGACGTAGAACATTAGTGACGTAAAGCGTTAGTGACGTAGAAAGGAAATTAGTGACGTAGAACATAGTGACGTAGAACATTAGTGACGTAGAACATTAGTGACGTAGAACATTAGTGACGTAGAACATTAGTGACGTAGAGCATTAGTGACGTAGAACATTAGTGACGTAGAACATTAGTGACGTAGAACATTAGTGACGTAAAGCATTAGTGACGTAGAAAGGAAATTAGTGACGTAGAACATTAGTGACGTAGAACATTAGTGACGTAGAATATAGTGACGTAGNTACCGCACAGGAGATTACTATACAAACTGGAGAGGCAGGCAGGAGTGAGCGGAAAAGCACTAACATGGGGTAAGGGTTACCTAACAGACAGGAGTCAGGGTGCCACAGTGAGGGGCGAGCAGTCGGAGTGGTGTAGGGTAACAATTGGAATACCTCAAGGATCAGTGCTGGACCCGTACTATTCCTTATTTGTGTCAATGACCTGCCTACAGGAGTTGAGTCTTATATGTCGATGTTTACAGACAATGCAAAACTATTGAGAAGAGTTGTGAGAGATGAGGATCATAAGATTCTCCAAGACAATTTAAACCAGCTCCAGAGTTGCTCTGAGAAATGGCTGCTGGAGTTTAATACCAGCAATTGTAAGGTGATAGAAATGGGAACAGGAGCCAGGAGACCGAAAGGCCAGTACACGATGAAGATAAACTACCTCCCTATAACGACTGGAGAAAAAAACGACCTGGGAGTAGACATAATACCAAGCCTATCACCAGAGCCTCATATCAAATTCAAGAGCTCGATCCTGCAGCCAGAGATAGGTGAAAACAAATATGAGAACAAATAGGTGGGTACAAATAGGAGAACACACACAAACTTGATTAAGGAATCATTCAGACCCTTGTATACCACATATGCCAGACCTATCGTGGAGTATGCAGCTCCAGCATGGAGTCCGTATCTCGTCAAGCATAAGACTAAGTTGGAGAAGGTTCAGCGGTTTGCCACCAGACTAGTACCCGAGCTGACGGGTATGAGCTACAAGAGGAGACTACGGGAACTAAACCTCACGTCGCTGGAAGAAAGAAGTTAGGGGAGACATGATCATTTCATACAAAATTTTCAGAGGAATTGATAGGGTAGATAAAGACAATTTATTTAACACCGGGGGACACACGCACTAGGGAACACAGGTGGAAACTGAGTACCCAGATGAGCCATAGAGATACTAAAAATAACTCTCTTTTTTCCAGTGTCAGAGTAGTAGACAAATGGAATGCATTAGGTAGTGATGTGGTGAAGGCTGACTACATACACAGTTTCAAGTGTAGATATGATAGAGCCCAGTAGGCTCAGGACCCTATATACCAGGAGATTGACAGTCGAGAGGCGGGACCAAAGAGCCGAAGCTCAACCGCCGCCAGCACAACTAGGTGAGTACACACACACATTAGACACAGTAAGAGAGTGCGGGTCCGTCTTGAACACGGATCAAGGAGCGCGTGAGGAGCGACAAAACACTCATCCCACAACTGCAGCAGGAGCCAGACGGGGGCATACAGCCCTCAGCCCTCTTTACTCGCCCCCTACTGTACCCGCTGGGTCGGGCGCTAGCTCCTCACCCCCGCACTCTCCGCTCATAGTTGCATAATGCAGTGACATGTTTCTTGCCACTTCTTCTGAAGCCATTTCGTGCCTTAGTATCTACCTCGCCCTCTGGTGCGTTGTCTTGGCGTCCTCTTGCGCCCTGGAAAGAGTTCACGGTGACACCTCCCTGACTCCTCTCCGCCTGAGGTCTTACAATGTGTCGGTTTTATAGTATGAGCTCATACTAGTTTATCTTCCTATTTCTGTACTTAGGGTTGCAGGCCGGGGCGGCATACTCCAGGGTGGAGGACCTCGCGCCTGTCACCTGCGGTGTTTGGAAACCCTAAATTCCCAGAGGATCCACCACCACCACAACACGGTCTGGTTGGTCAGGTTATATAGCCTCTGGTGGAGTCACGACGCTACGGTGGGGGGCTGGGGTCGCCCTCACCCCCACCACCAGCTCCTTCTCAGGTACTGCTGTCTCAAGTGGTTGTGCCCCCCCCCCCCCCCCCTCTCTCTCTCTCTCTCTCTCTCTCTCTCTCTCTCTCTCTCTCTCTCTCTCTCTCTCTCATGACCCTCTGTCCTGCGTGACAGTGAATACTAGCATTATCCTCACTTTAATCAGACTATCAAAATCCTCAGATTAGGCAAAATTGTAATTAATTTTGTCAATAAAGATGTTAATAATAATAATAATAATCTCTCTCTCTCCCGCTCCATGTTGTCCATCCAGTCACTCTAACTCGTGTCTCCTTGTGTTGATCCGGGTCCACCAGACATTTATCCAGTCATCTCTGGAGCTTATGCAGGTTATTCACTTCATCCTTCTACTGTTCACAGGCGCTGTAACGTTTTTAACATATATTCATCATCTACATATATATATATATATATATATATATATATATATATATATATATATATATATATATATATATACTCACCTAATTGTATATATACTCACCTAATTGTGCCTAATATATGCGAACAAGCTTGAATGAATCCCAAGTTAATATGCAACTGAAAACTCCACACCCAGAAGGATTCGAACCCAGATAGCCAGGAGCGCTATGCACCTTGGCGTACCTGGTACCTTAACCACTCGACCACACGACTACAAAAATCTTGATAGTCGTCAGACTATTTATCCAAGATCCGAGAGCGCTCGGTGTGCGGTGTGTGTGTGTGTGTGTGTGTGTGTGTGTGTGTGTGTGTGTGTGTGTGTGTGTGTGTGGTATGTGTGTGTGTGCGTGTGTATGTGTGTGCGTGTGTGGTGTGTATTTGTGTATGTGTGTGTGTGTGTGTGTGTGTGTGTGTGTGTGTGTGTGTGTGTGTGTGTGTGTGTGTGTGTGTATACTCACCTAATTGTGCTTGCGGGGGTTGAGCTCTGGCTCTTTGGTCCCGCTTCTCAACCGTCTATCAACAGGTGTACATGTTCCTGAGCCTATTGGGCTCTATCATATCTACACTTGAAACTGTGTATGGAGTCAGCCTCCACCACATCACTTCCTAATGCATTCCATTTGTCAACCACTCTGACACTAAAAAAGTTCTTTCTAATATCTCTGTGGCTCATTTGGGCACTCAGTTTCCACCTGTGTCCCCTAGTACGTGTGCCCCTTGTGTTAAATAGCCTGTCTTGTGTGTGTGTGTGTGTAATTACCTAAGTATAGTTACAGGATGAGAGTTATACTCGTGGTGTCCCGTCTTCCCAGTACTCTTTGTCATATAACACTTTGAAACTACTGACGGTTTTGACCTCCACCACCTTCTCACTTAACTTGTTCCAACCGTCTACCATTCTGTTTACAAAATATAACTTTCTAATATTTTTGCGGTATCCTTGTTTCCATAGCTGGAATCTTATGTCTTATTCTTGAAGTTGCTGGTTTCAGGAATAACCCTTTGTCAATTTGGTCGATTCCTGTTAGTATTTTGTAAGTGGTGATCATATCTTCCCTTTTTCTTCACTCTTCTAGTTTTGGCATGTTGAACGCCTCTAGTCTCTCAGTTCCGGAAGCCATTTTGTAGCATGCCGTTGCACTTTTTCCAGTTTATTTATGTGCTTCTTTTGTGTGTGTGTGTGTGTGTGTGTGTGTGTGTGTGTGTGTGTGTGTGTGTGTGTGTGTGTGTTCCGTGCGTGGGATTGTTTACAAGTAAACCAGAGCGGGCCGTCGGGCGGACGTAATATAGAGCAACAAGTAAACCACAAAACGCGGCAGTTTACGCTAGAGCTCTTGACAGCGGCGGCTCTCACACCCAGAGCGGTAATGTACATTTGCCTGCTCATTCAGCACAAAAACACAGCCCACCAAGTGGTCAACCCCCAGGACGGTGGTGAATGAACTCGCTCACACCAAGACACAACTGGCAAGTAAATTACTCTCATCGTGTGCAGCCTTCGCGCGCGCACGCACGCACGCACATGTGCGTCTGGACACGTCTACACCCTAGGCCACATTAAAGGAACCAGCAAATGTCAATTTGAAAGTCAAGAAGCGAGCCCCAAGAGCTGAAGCACCACCTGAACCAGCACAGGTAGTTGGGGTGTGTGTGTACATGGGCTGCAAGGCCCACTAACTCCTAACACGGGTACAACTGGTTACTACCTCAAGGGCAGTTAGGGGAGTCAAGGAGGCAGGGGTCGTAAGCAGGCAGGTGGAGGTCTTAAGAAGGCAAGGCACCTGCAGAGGGCGGGGGGGGGGGGGAGGGGAGTAAAGGAAGTAGTAGTGGGGATACCTTGAGGATACCTTGAGGTGCTTCCGGGGCTTATCGTCCCCGCGGCCCGGTCATCGACCAGGCCTCCTGGTTGCTGGACTGATCAACCAGGCTGTTGGACGCGGCTGCTCGCAGCCTGACGTATGAGTCACAGCCTGGTTGATCAGGTATCCTTTGGAGGTGCTTATCCAGTTCTCTCTTGAACACTGTGAGGGGTTTGCCAGTTATGTGTAGTGGAAGCGTGTTGAACAGTCTCGGGCCTCTGATGTTGATAGAGTTCTCTCTCAGAGTACCAGTTGCACCTCTGCTTTTCAACGGGGGTATTCTGCACATCCTGCCATGTCTTCTGGTCTCATGTGATGTTATTTCTGTGTGCAGGTTTGGGACCAGCCCCTCTAATATTTTCCACGTGTAAATTATTATGTATCTCTCCCGCCTGCGCTCAAGGGAATACAGATTTAGGCTCTTTAGTCGGTCCCAATAGTTTAGATGTTTTACCGAGTGGATTCTAGCAGTAAAGGACCTCTGCACGCTCTCCAGGTCAGCAATTTCACCAGCAGTGAAAGGGGCTGTCATTGTGCAGCAGTACTCCACTCTAGAGAGCACAAGCGTTTTGAAAAGTGTCATCATCGGTATAGCATCTCTAGTGTGAAAAGTTCTTGTTATCCAACCTGTCATTTTTCTTGCAGTTGTGACGGCTACTTTATTGTGTTCTTTAAAGGTAAGGTCTTCCGACATGAGTACACCCAGATCCTTTACATTGCCTTTTCGTTCTATGTTATGATTTGCCTGAGTTTTGTACGTGGTTTCCGTTTTTATATTTTCATTTTTTCCATAGCGCATGAGCTGGAACTTGTCTTCGTTAAACACCATATTATTTTCTGTAGCCCATAGAAAGACCTGATCTACATCTGACTGGAGGTTCGCCGTGTCCTCTATGTTGCCTACTCTCATGAAGATCCTAGTGTCATCTGCAAAGGATGATACAGTGCTATAGGTTGTGCTCTTGTCTATGTCCGATATGAGGATGAGAAAAAGTACTGGAGCAAGCACAGTACCCTGGGGGACTGAGCTCTTAACGGTTGACGGGTTGGATTTTATTTTGTTGACTATTACACATTGGGTTCTGTTGGTCAGGAAATTGTAGATCCATCTGCCTACTTTTCCGGTAATTCCTTTTGAGCGCATTTTATGGGCAATAACACCATGGTCACATTTATCAAAAGCTTTTGCGAAATCTGTGTAAATTACATCAGCGTTTTGTTTGTCTTCCATAGCATCTAATGCCATATCATAGTGGTCCAGCAACTGCGACAGGCAAGAGCGCCCTGTTCTGAAACCATGTTGTCCGGGGTTATGGAGATGCTGTGATTCCATGTATTTTGTGATCTTACTTCTTAGCACTCTCTCAAAAATTTTTATGATGTGCGATGTTAGTGCTATCGGTCTGTAATTTTTTGCCTCTGCCTTATTTCCTCCTTTATGAAGTGGTGCTATCTCTGCTGTTTTTAGTATATCAGGAATAACGCCAGTATCTAGGCTTTGTCTCCACAGAATGTGAAGGGCCTGCGATAGTGGTTTTTACAGTTCTTGATGAATATGGAGTTCCAAGAATCCGGGCCTGGTGCGGAGTGCATAGGCATACTGTTTATGGCTTCTTCAAAATCCAGTGGGGATAGGGTGACGTCTGATATATGATTTGATGTTGGTATCATATCCATGAAAAATTCATTTGGGTTATCGATCTTTAGTGCGTTTAATGGGTCGCTGAAGACAGAGTCGTATTGCTTCCTCAGTAGCTCGCTCATTTCTTTGTTGTCATCGGTGAAAGTTCCATCTTCCTTTCGCAGGGGCCCGATACTAGATGTGGTTTTTGATCTTGATTTTGCATAGGAGAAAAAATATTTCGGGTTTCTCTCTATTTCACTGATGGCCTTTTGCTCTCTTTCCCTCTCCTGCGTTTGTATTTGGGGAGGTGTCAAGACCCCCCCACATCTCCCCACCACAACTAGTCTTAACATCAGAGGTAATAGACCTATTTAGCCTCCAGACACACACACTGAGAAACTAACCCTCCTGTGTAGTCATGATACATAGGCCTCGATAGGCACCTTCACTTTCAATGAAGTGTGACGTTGTATTCCTATTGGTCCTGTGTAATGGGGGGTGGTGGGGGGGGGGGTAGGTGCGCGGTGTCGTGAGTGGTCAACACAACCCCCACACACCCCTCCCCTCACCTCCCCTCACCTCACAACCGCCCACCTAAAACACCGAACCTTTATTTTCATCCCCCACAGGAAGGTGGGAAAGGTCTCCCATAGACCCCAGCTGGACCCCAGAGAGGGGGGGGGCATACCCCCAGGAAGCTGTCTCAACAAGTATGAGAGCTGTGTGACACCAGGTTAGTGTGACACCAGGTTAGTGTGACACCAGGTTAGTGTGACACCAGGTTAGTGTGACACCAGGTTAGTGTGACACCAGGTTAGTGTGACACCAGGTTAGTGTGACACCAGGTTAGTGTGACACCAGGTTTAGTGTGACACCAGGTTAGTGTGACACCAGGTTAGTGTGACACGCAGAAACTCGCAGCAGCACTAGTATGTGTGCTCAGCGGCAAGAGTCTAATAACAGGCGATTGATTCACAAAGAAACAGGTTGGATAAATATAAGCCCCCCCCCACCCCCCCCCCACCGATGAAACATGGAGAGCAAAGCTGGTGGAGGCGGCGGTCAAACACTTCTTAAAACAACACTTTACACAACCAACATGAGTAAGAGGACCCACCACCAGCACCAGAGTAAGAGGACCCACCACCAGCACCAGAGTAAGAGGACCCACCACCAGCACTAGAGTAAGAGTAAGAGGACCCCCCACCAGCACTAGAGTAAGAGGAGAGGACCCACCACCAGCACTAGAGTAAGAGTAAGAGGACCCACCACCAGCACTAGAGTAAGAGTAAGAGGACCCACCACCAGCACTAGAGTAAGAGTAAGAGGACCCACCACCAGCACTAGAGTAAGAGTAAGAGGACCCACCACCAGCACTAGAGTAAGAGTAAGAGGACCCACCACCAGCACTAGAGTAAGAGACCCACCACCAGCACTAGAGTAAGAGTAAGAGGACCCACCACCAGCACTAGAGTAAGAGTAAGAGGACCCACCACCAGCACTAGAGTAAGAGTAAGAGGACCCACCACCAGCACTATAGTAAGAGGAGAGGACCCACCACCAGCACTAGAGTAAGAGTAAGAGGACCCACCACCAGCACTAGAGTAAGAGTAAGAGGACCCACCACCAGCACTAGAGTAAGAGTAAGAGGACCCACCACCAGCACTAGAGTAAGAGGAGAGGACCCACCACCAGCACTAGAGTAAGAGTAAGAGGACCCACCACCAGCACTAGAGTAAGAGTAAGAGGACCCACCACCAGCACTAGAGTAAGAGTAAGAGGACCCACCACCAGCACTAGAGTAAGAGGAGAGGACCCACCACCAGCACTAGAGTAAGAGTAAGAGGACCCACCACCAGCACTAGAGTAAGAGTAAGAGGACCCACCCCAGCACTAGAGTAAGAGTAAAGACCCCACCACCAGCACCAGACTTGGTCTTTACCCAAAACGAATGAAGATAGGAGTATGAATATATGATGTATATGATGTATAGTATATGAGAGTATATGATGTATATGATAGTATATGAGTATATGAAGCCCCTAGGGGCTAACAACCACTACATGACCATGTCTGAATACATACCTCAGTACTGGGACAACTAACTTATTGAATGATCTATCTACCCGAGGCATTCAACTCAGTGTTAGCAAGCAAGGCAAGTTGACGAGGAATTCAAAACTGAGAACTGGCCAGAGTTCCCGTGACCAACTCCAGCAGTGTACACACACATGGCTCCTAGAATTCAATTGATGAGAACTGATGGAGGTTAGGAAGGTACAAGGGAGATCAAGAGGAATATGCAACACAGGGGCAAGTGTAGAATATGAGGGGAAAAGATTAGGGGAGTGGATATAGTACACACACACACAACACACACACACACACACACACACCGACACACACACACACACACACACACACCACACACACACACACACACACACACACACACACACACACACACACACACACACACAACACACACACACTCAGTACTACACAGCGTGTGGGCCGCTCCTGCCACACGTACCAATAACGTAAACATCCCTCACACCGGTAAACAAACAACGCGGAAACAACTAATTAATACCGGTAGTAGAGCAGACGTGAACAGGTTCCGGCGAGAGAGCCCCAGCAACTGCCCAACTGTTGCACACGAGCGACACACACCGCGACAATGGCGTAATAACCTACAGCCTGTTGAGGGATCACCTACACCAAGGTCATGTCTCCCCTACACTTCTGGGGAATGTTGTTCCATTATATATATACACAAGTGTTCTTACAGTCCTGTACAGCCACTAGCGGCATAAAGCATCGATCAGGTCATTAATCCTAATTTTCCATGAACTACGTCCCCCAAATCGTTTAACAATCAGGTACCCATTCACTGCTGGGCGAAGAGAGGCTACAGTGAAGGATTGACGCCCGGTCAATCCGACCCGGCCAGGATACGAACCCAGGGCCAAAGCGTTCGCGAGACGTCCGGCGAGTGTCTTACCACTGCGCCATGGAGAGTTGGTTAGGAAAGACAGGTTGAATGAAGTCATTGCAGGGGATGGAGGGGTGGCAACACAGGTGGAGCCACACAGGTGGGTAACAACACAGGTGAGTGACACACAGGTGGGTAACAACACAGGTGGGTAACAACACAGGTGGGTAACAACACAGGTGAGTGACAACACAGGTGGGTAACAACACAGGTGGGTAACAACACAGGTGAGTGACAACACAGGTGGGTAACAACACAGGTGGGTAACAACACAGGTGGGAACAACACAGGTGGGTACAACACAGGTGGGTAACAACACAGGTGGTACAACACAGGTGGGTAACAACACAGGTGGGTAACAACACAGGTGGGTAACAACACAGGTGGGTAACAACACAGGTGGGTAACAACACAGGTGGGTAACAACACAGGTGGGTAACAACACAGGTGNTACTCAACAGGTAACCTCTAGGATACTCAACAGGTAACCTCTAGGATACTCAACAGGTAACCTCTAGGATACTCAACAGGTAACCTCTAGGACAGTCAACAGGTAACCTCTAGGACAGTCAACAGGTAACCTCTTGGACAGTCAACAGGTAACCTCTAGGACAGTCAACAGGTAACCTCTAGGATACTCAACAGGTAACCTCTAGGATACTCAACAGGTAACCTCTAGGATACTCAACAGGTAACCTCTAGGACAGTCAACAGGTAACCTCTAGGACAGTCAACAGGTAACCTCTTGGACAGTCAACAGGTAACCTCTTGGACAGTCAACAGGTAACCTCTAGGATACTCAACAGGTAACCTCTAGGACAGTCAACAGGTAACCTCTAGGACAGTCAACAGGTAACCTCTTGGACAGTCAACAGGTAACCTCTAGGACAGTCAACAGGTAACCTCTAGGACAGTCAACAGGTAACCTCTAGGCCAGTCAACAGGTAACCTCTTGGACAGTCAACAGGTAACCTCTAGGACAGTCAACAGGTAACCTCTAGGACAGTCAACAGGTAACCTGAGAGTCAACAGAAGGCATCAACCCATGAGGAACTAGAGGTCGGTCAACGCCGCCAACCGCCGCCAAATGACAACTGGCACTACAGGTAATGCAGCCAAATTTCCTGCTGGCAAATAGGACCTAAAACATCCATCACCATTTCCGAGGATTTATTGCTTAGTTAACAAGGCGTCGAGAGGTATAGTGGTGCAGGGGTTGCTATCATCCTCGCTGGATGTTATCTCATGATGTTATCCTTTTGTTTGGTGGAATACTTTGAATTATTATTATTATTACTGTGCAGAGAAAATACATGAGCGTTATGTAGGTTTTGCTTGCGGGGGCCCAGAGCACAGGTTCGAATCCTTGTGATAGCTTCTACAACCTGGGGACCCCTGGGATGATGAGTATGACTCACTGGTTATCTTGAGTTATCTTGAGATGATTTCGGGGCTTTTAGTGTCCTCGCGCCCGGTCCTCGACCAGGCCTCCACCCCCAGGAAGAAGCCCGTGACAGCTGACTAACACCCAGGTACCTATTTTACTGCTAGGTAACAGGGGCATAGGGTGAAAGAAACTCTGCCCATTGTTTCTCGCCGGCGCCTGGGATCGAATCCAAGACCACAGGATCACAAGTCCAGCGTCCTGTCACTTTCCCCCTATAACTTCACCTTCATCTTCCCCTCTCCCCCAACACCTGGCCCCCCTCCCCAGAGGCGGTAACCAGGTAACCAGGACGGGAGGAGTCATAAAGTGAGCATGACACTCTATTCACCCTGGTTAGCATTGTAAATGTGTGGCCACGTCTGTGGTAGAAAATAATAAAAAATATTAATAAAAAAAAAAAAAATAAAAAACAAAATAATAAAAAAAATAAAAAAAATAAAAAAAACTATTCACCTGTGGTCAGCGGGAGGGGGGGGGGAAGAGTAAGAATTGAGAAAGAGTAAGAAAAGTCTAATTGATTGATGGAGATTAAAGCGGCCATCAGGTGGCACGGGCATGACTAGCCCGTACGGCAATAAGTAGTTGGGGCCCCAGGTGCTCAACAGTCTCTTATACAAGGCAGTTAACATCTGCGGCGAGTCAGTCACAGTTACTAGTGTTGGCCCACACCTTCCCACCCGTAGCCATTCGGTCACTTATGTAGGAGTTAAGGAGCCCGTCGGCCGAGAGCGAAGGAGCCGGTCAGCCGAGCGGACAGCACGCTGGACTTGTGATCCTGTGGTCCTGGGTTCGATCCCGGGCGCCGGCGAGAAACAATGGGCAGAGTTTCTTTCACCCTATGCCCCTGTTACCTAGCAGTAAAATAGGTACCTGGGTGTTAGTCAGCTGTCACGGGCTGCTTCCTGGGGGTGGAGGCCTGGTCGAGGACCGGGCCGCGGGGACACTAAAAAGCCCCGAAATCATCTCAAGATAACCTCAAGATAAGAAGATAGGGAGGTCAGCCGAGGGCCCACGAGCCAGAATTAGCAGTTCACCCCACCACAGTAGCGATTGAGTGGGGTTGGCGAACTTTTGGGGTCATGAGGGGCTAATAGTATTAAGAATTAGGTGGTTAAGGCTTTTAAGATTTTATTAGATAAGGAGACCGCTTTGAATTGATTGGACTGGGTACCTTACTCGACCCCTTGCAATTGGTTCAGAAGTGTTGGGAGCCACCAAACTCTCAACAGCAGTTCCTTGTGGGCTGTCTGGGCGGATTTATCTGTGGGACGCCAGGGGATTTATCCGAGGGCGTTGTTAGACGACCCAAAACGCTAAGAAAAACGTTAAATTCATGAAGGTAGTTGCGGCTACTGAGGGACGGGCTAGTAAACTACTTAGCACCGATTCAACGACTAAGGGATCACACATTTAGTAGAGGTTGAGTCGTATCTAGTCTAATTGTTGCCGAAGGCAGCGTGCCGTTCTGTTAGACTCTGGGAGGCCGCGGCCCCCCTAGGCTAGGTCCAGTAATGTGAGCTGGTAGGGACGATTATAAGATTAAGTCGAGTGATTCTTTGGATCAGTGTCAGAGTAGTTAACAGGTGGAATGCACTTAGGAAGTGATGTGGTGGAGGCTGACTCATACACAGTTTCAAATGTAAATATGATAAGCCAGTAGGCTCAGGAACCTGTACACCAG
>WNGS01063839.1:8161844-8176096 GCA_020271785.1 Procambarus virginalis
AAGTGAGAGATCAACTACATTAAACTCTTGATATAGCTGATCTATTGTGCTAAATGCTTGATTCAAAGGAGTGATAAGTTACTTCTTATCTTACCTATTTCCAATGTCCGTTCTGATGCAGCGACCTCCATTGAGGCAGGACGTGGAGGTGCATGCGTCGTCCTCATGGCGTTTATGGGTATGGCAGTCTTGGCCTCGCCTCAGACGAGGGGTTACCAGCGAGGTCGAGTTCGAGTCCACCACCTGTGTAAGGTAATTGTCAGTATCTTTGTTAGGTAATTGTCACGAGAGAGTCAAAGCAGAATGACTATATAGTACTTAGAAGGCATATGAGGACAAGGAGCTGGGACACAAGCACATGGTGCTAGGATATAAGGATAAGGAGCTGGGATGTGAGGACAAGGAACTAAGATATAAGGACAAAGAGCTGAGATATGTGGACGAGGTGAAGGAACGGTGCCCAACCACTTCGACCATAAGGCATCGAATGCTAACCAGCAATTGAGCTAGGTCAGAGCGACAACCTGGTTCGGTTGTCGCTCTACCGAGCTGTACAGGTGAATGGTAACCCACCTCATTGTGAGCAACCACAATAAGCTCAACGTGTTCTTTTATTGGTATTTGCTAGAATACCAATTCTGTACTGAGATGTTTAAATCATATTTACATGGTTCATTTGCCAATTTCAACTAAATTTGATTATCTAACTAATCCTTAACCAACAGTGAACCAGATAATCTTATATAACTTTGAAGTTAAATCAAATTCAAAATCATATACAGGGTGTAACAAATTCATTCTTACGTGGCAAATGAGTATTACTCATTGTATTACTTTTTAAGTATTACTTCATCGAATGCTCAAATTTGAGCTCCAACTACATTCATACACATATCGACTCGCATTCTGAAATTGATTACAGTTTTGTGTAAAATTTCCCTACATATTTTCCTCTATGAGGATGTACTTTTCTTTAGGACTCCTGAAATGATCAACTTGGGTGAGGAATAATAGATAAATAATATTGTTTTGCTCTAACATAATATATCCCGGGTAACATAACAGATATGGAACACCTGGAGTGTTTCAAGCGCAAGTCAGACGTTTATGAATGAGTTTGGGTGGATATAAATGGCACTTTCTTTATTCTTTTTAGCTATCTAAAAGATTCCATCATCACTGCTCATCACCAGAGGAGGAAAAGTAGAAGACCCCCAATGTAGACACAAATAGGAAATTCTTACCTGAAGAGGCAGTGCCATAGATGCCAAGGATGCAACGGAAGAAGGATTATGTGGAGTCAGTGTGTCTAGAGGAGTAGAGACAGAGGAGCTGGGAGGCTTTCCATTTTCATCCTCAATGGCGCGTGTGTCTTCCAACACAACCCGTAGCTTCATCAACTTCTCCAGCTAGAAAAAATAACAGGGGCTTAGTCACTATTACCTACAGTTAGGTGTTTAAACTATCTAGTGTACTTTATCTTATTTCTAACCTTCTTTGATATTTACTAATCGTGCATTGCTAATACCTTCACCCTCTCAAAATAGCCTTCCGGGCTTAGTGATCTGTTTTCTTAATTACTTACTGTCGATCAGAGCCCCTACATACTCCGATCCCGATATGCTCAATAGCATTATTTTTTCCCATAATTTGTATACAAATTTATCTACTTCTCTTCCCACTCCTCCATGCCTTGGTCCAGTCATCTGGCACTTGCTGTATGGTCCATGAGCGAGCAAACGTAGAATGTGCTGAATTTTAAATATATATATATATGTAGCATTGCAATAAAATAAAACAAAACATACAAAAAAATAATAGGGGTGGTAGGAGAAGAAAAGAATTAAGTATTCGGTGAGAATCCACAAGATCTTCTCTGAATGCTCTTTGTTTTCTTCTTCGAGGATGTGGGTCCCTGCAATTGCACCAGAGGTGGTACCCCAAATAAAATATATATATATATATATATATATATATATATATATATATATATATATATATATATATATATATATATATATATATATATATATATATATAACTGAAAACTCACACCCCAGAAGTGACTCGAACCCATACTGCCAGGAGCAACGCAACTGGTATGTACAGGGACGCCTTAAACCACTTGACCATCACGACCGGACATAAGGAAGTGATAGCCGAAGCTATATGAACCACTTCCCCGCCGGCACTCGGATGGTAATCTTGGGCATAGCATTTTATCAAAGCACCTCATTTTTGGGGGCAACACGTGAGGAACACAAATTTGTGTTCCTCACGTGTTGCCCCCAAAAATGAGGTGATTTGATAAAATGCTATGCCCAAGATTACCATCCGAGTGCTGGCGGGGAAGTGGTTCATATAGCTTCGGCTATCACTTCCTTATGTCCGGTCGTGATGGTCAAGTGGTTTAAGGCGTCCCTGTACATACCAGTTGCGTTGCTCCTGGCAGTATGGGTTCGAGTCACTTCTGGGGTGTGAGTTTACAGTTGTATCTAGTCCTGGGGACCATTCAGGCTTGTTTGCATATATATATATATATATATAATATATATATATATATATATATATATATATATATATATATATATACTACGGGGATCTTGTCCTCGCGTAAGCCCTATTAGTGATTATGGATTTTCAGGTAAACCGAAATGAACATTTCACTGTTGTAAACCACACTCTTCTTCCCTTTATCTTACTTTTGTCTAAAGAACTCTGTGCTTCTTTTAACTATTTAATCTATCTTTCCATGATCATCATCTGCCTTTTCATTATTCTTTGTCAATAATAATTTTTGTTCAATAATAATTTTTGTTATACTCTTTTAACTCGCCTAAACTTTTACCCTAAATCTCTACACATTCAACTGGCAAAAATACCTTTGTGAATATATACTTTCCCCAGTATGACTGAGATTGAGGAGACATCTTAATTCGTTACTCACCAAGATCCTAATCACACTTGAAGACCCGAGGATTAAGGTCCATAGTATAAGGGTTAGATGATTTGGAGAATAAGGCTTTAACAATTATGATGGAATATCAAAGATTAGCAAAAACCTATTGTTATGGCAAAGGATAAATTAATTATTAATTGCAAATTAGTTTTGCCTAAGTGACTATACAAAGAATATGTGTCTTAAAACTGAGATTTATTCTGTAACACATAACAAATGTTAAATATGAATATGGAATTAATGTAATTGCTAAGCGGACTTATACAATATAGTGTTCTCATTTTTAGCAATTGAATGCAAGTGCTTTCAGGAAAATATAATACCTCTGCCTAACTACAAAGGCTGAAAACAGAATTATTATGTCTTAAATACAGAAGTATTTAATGTATGTACTTATGTCAATGTAGGCCACGGGGACCTCACCATCATTTATAATCTACTGACATGTTTAACATTTCTGCCGTTTCCATGTTGGATTCAACATGGAAACGGCACCAATCAGGGATCAGGACTCATCAAGCATTTCTGCAACCACTTACGAAACCTTTACATCTTTCGTCAATCATTGTAGCTTTGTTTACACTTATTAAACAATTTATGAGGGTCAAAGTACTACGAGGTTATTTATAACTATAGTAACCATGAGCGTGAAATTTCGTAGCTCGTAAACTGTTTAATAAATGTAAACAAAGTCGACATGATGTACAGATGTAAGGAAAGATGTACAGATTTCGCAAGTGGTTGCATAAATCTTGATAAATCGTGGCCGGAGCTGAACCGCTTATTACTCACTCGCTGCAAGTGGAGTGCCAGCAGCCCATGCAACTTGACTGGATCCATGAAGCTGCGGCCTGCCAGCCTCACACTGACCCACACACACACATACGGCACTGGAGAAGGAGAGGTGTGAGCAGTGCTGCTGGCAGACACAGCAGCAGCAGCAGACTGTGAGGTGCCGTGGAGACCATACACGCTCACAACCTCCACACTCTCTGCTCCTTCACCCACCACTTGCATCACCGCCTTCGTCAGTGTACCCAGGCCCCCTCCGCCACTCTGCAAGGTAAGGTAATTTATTATCAGGTGAGAGAGTGCTGAGCCAATAGTGTCATCAGCTAAGCCAGTATCCTACGTGTAGACTATTGACGAGTACTGCTACTCTACACACACAGGCTACCAACCAGCACCTGTACCAGGAGAAAGTTACCATGGGCGTCCATCCAGCGGTGAGGGCCGTGGGCGTGGTGGGCGTGAGGGTGACGGGAACAGCGTGTGTGAGAGCCTCCGGTGACAGGTACCTCACCGCCACTGTCACATTGGCCGACACGTCCTGCTGGGCCCACACTCGGTCTGATACGGTGAAGTGCAGCTCATACCTGCAACATCATCCGCCACTAGCTTTACAACCAGGTCCCAAATTACTACTGGGTGAACAGAGGTGAAGACTTCACGCTCTTTATAAGAAGGCTGTGTAATTATTATAAAGCAAGTGTCATTTTTATGTTTTTAATGAATGGCAAAAATATCTATGATGCAGTAACATTTTCTCAGTAAAGACTCGAGTCTTTCTTTATGTATTTGTTTGGGAAAATAATTTGATGTCATTGATGAGTTTGCTACAGTTGATTTTGGTTATATAAAATCGGATGCAATACGCTGGAGATATAAATATTGCAAATAATTATGATGGTAGGCAGTCTTACCTTCCTTCCCTAAGCTGTTTAGAGGCAAATATGTGGCCAGTGTTGGGTTGGAGGGTGAAGAGTGGATGGGGAGGTCCGGCCCAGGCAAATGTTTTATCCTGGAGATCCCAGTCATCCGGGTCCTCCACGTACACTCTGCCGAGGGCAGCATCCGCACCTCCCGTCTGACAAAGTTTGTTAGAATCTAATTATCTAATTACTCAAAGTTTAAATACTATTTCATCAACACAGTTATATTTATATATAAAGCAAAACAAAATTAAATAAAGTGAAGTACTTAAGCTTTATTTGGTTTGATTTAGTTTGTGTCGGTGGCTGTAGTGAGTGCATTACACTGTACCCATACCAATAAAGATGGAAATTAAGATTACAAAAAAAAATCGTTAAAGCCATTTCAATATTGGTTGAATCTACTGAAATGTAGGTATATTCTTTATATAAAGTTAAAACATAAATGGTATTAAAAATGCTTCATGAAGATGAAAAAATAAACAAATGTTGCTAAAAATCATGGATGCTACAAAGATACTTGCATGAAGTTGAAGATATAGTCATGAAGATATGAAGATATAGCACTTTGTAACCTGCATCATGCAGCAGGTTACACAGTGCTTTTGGATTCACTCCGAGAAGGTCAATATGATGTACCTGAGTTTTCCACAAATATACAGTTTTAAACCCAGGTTTCATGGGGTTGTCGTTGACATCATCGACGACGATGGTGATGGGGTGAGTGGCGGCCAGGCCCCCAGCGTCTGCCACCACCACCTCCGCTCTCAGCTGACGGTGCTCCTCTCTGTCTAGTGGCCCCACTGTCCACACCTCCGCCCCACCACGCCCACTGTCCAGGCCTGTCCACACACACACACATGTATGGGATTAGATCATCCTTAGATCATCCCGCAAAACGCGTAAAGACAACATTAACACTTGCCCTTGGAAAAAGTTATATACTGTGTGTGTATATATATATGTGTGTGTGTGTGTGTGTGTGTGTGTGTACTCACCTAGTTGTACTCACCTAGTTGTGCTTGCGGGGGTTGAGCTCTGGCTCTTTGGTCCCGCCTCTCAACCGTCAATCAACAGGTGTACAGTTTCCTGAGCCTAATGGGCTCTATCATATCTACATTTGAAACTGTGTATAGAGTCAGCCTCCACCACATCGCTTCCTAATGCATTCCATTTGTCAACCACTCTGACACTAAAAAAGTTCTTTCTAATATCTCTGTGGCTCATTTGGGCACTCAGCTTCCACCTGTGTCCCCTAGTGCGTGTGCCCCTTGTGTTAAACAGCCTGTCTTTATCAACCCTGTCGATTCCCCTGTGTGTGTGTGTGTGTGTGTGTGTGTGTGTGTGTGTGTGTGTGTGTGTGTGTGTGTGTGTGTGTGTGTGTGTGTGTGTGTGTAAGTCACGAAGAAATAAACATGTGATGAACAATGTGACAGTGTCAAACCATGGAGGAAGGATTAATACAGAAATTGCCTTAAGAACTTTCGTATTTAATAATACATCTTCAGAAGGATGGATTTACAGTTCAGTGGTGTGGATATATAGTATCTCTCTCAGAGTGTCACGGCTGCAGATTGGGAGACAGTAGACACTAATTCACAAAAGGGGGATTTAGGAGATCATCCCAAACAAGGAGAGAGTGGGGAGCCACGGCGGCTCGAGTAGGGTGTGTACACAAGACATCGAGGCCAGTTTTGGAACCGCACCCGTAAATAGGTGATGCTGAACCTCTCTCCCAGTTCAAGAGATGCACAGGGTGGTCTCCTAGGTGAATTCCAAGCACTCCAGTGTCCATTGCTTTTCGACCGACGGAAGCGGGAGTGTGGCTCCCCAGGTCGGCTGTTTGTTCTGTCAGGGAGTGATTGGGGGCGCTGTCCGCCTGTATGAAAGTAACAGTCTGGTGGAACAACCAGAGCTCCCTTTTGAGGTTTAAATCCCCCACCCTCTCCCGATAATAGGCAGGAAAGAGGTGAGGTACAGTGTCTTTAATGATATAATGGAGTATTAATAAGGTATTAGTGAGATAAATGTATATCAATGATCCTACTCAAATCGCCCTTTAACTAACCAATAAGAAATATTAAGACTGTGACTAGCAAACAATATTTCTGTAATAAATGTAAACCATCAAAAAGTTAATTTCAGGCAGACAAACAGCACCGTAGCTAAAAATAAATATAAGACTTTTTCAGTAAAAAATGACAACTGTTAAAACGGTTCAAAGAACTCGAGGTTAAAAAATGACAAAAAGACACAGAGTGAAACAATAAGACACACGTCAGTCTGACTAAAAATAATGCAATACAAGCCAGAAAATACAACAGACTCCTCGGAATTTCTTTGAAGTTTAAACAAATGAATCCGCACTTACCTGCCTGGGAGCTGATGTTGAGGATGTGGGAGGGGCTGGGACTCACCTGCCTGGGAGCTGATGTTGAGAATATTGAGGACGTGGGTGGGGTTGGAGGGCGCCAGGGTGAAGGTGAAGGGCGGGCCGTGCCCCAGCGCCCAGACATCATCGTCAGTAGCTGTGAGGATTCCCAGGAGAGAGGCAGGAGCTCCCTCTGTGACGTGGAGGACGGTGGGGGGTAGGAGCCGAGGGGGACAGTCGTTGACGTCGGTGAGGGTGATGGTGAGGGTGGCGGTGGAGGAGAGCGATGGGCGGCCATCATCCACGGCTACCACCCGCGCCACGCCCACCTCCCCTCCAGGAGACTCACGGTCCAGGGCGCGCCACAACCTCACTCCCCCCACACCATCAACTGTCACCAACCCCCAACCCCCCACCACACGGTACTCCACCACCTGCTTCTCCATCTGAAACAAATAAATACGGCTCAAGTATATTGAATGTGTTGAATGTGTGTGTGCGCTCATGTTGTAGTGCTTGCAGGGGTTGAGCTTCGGCTATTTCGTTCCGCCTCTCAGCTGTCAATCAACTTGTAATGATAATAATTAATAATAATAGTGAGTGTGTGTGTATGTATGTACTCACCTATTTGTGCCTGCAGGATCGAGTACTGACTTTTGGATCCCGCCTTTCTAGCCATCGGTTGTTTACAGCAATGACTTATGTCCCATTTCCCTTTCATATCGAGTTTTAAAAGTATGATTAGAGTTTGCTTCCATAACCTGCTCCTTAAGTGCATCCCATTTTTTCAGTGCTCTCACGCTAAAAGAAAACTTCCTAATATTTCTGTGACTCATCTGAGTTTCCAGCTTCCACCCATGTCCTCTCCTTCTGTTAATATTACGTGTGAACATTTCATCTATTTCCACTTTGTCAATTCCCCTGAGTATTTTATATGTTCCTATCATATCCCCCCCCTCCCCTTCTCTTTTTTAGTATCGTAAGGTTCAGTTCCTTCAGGCGCTCTTCATATTCCATCCCTCGTAACTCTGGGACGAGACTCGTCGCAAACGTCTGAACCTTTCCAGTTTCCTTATGTGTTTCTTCAGATGGGACTCCACGATGATGCGGCATACTCTAAGACTGGCCTCACGTTGGCAGTGTAAAGCGCCCTAAAATCATCCTCACTTAGGTTTCTGAATGATGTTCTAACTTTTGCCAGTGTAGAGAACGCTGTTGTCGTTATCCTATATATATGTGCCTCAGGAGTTAGATTAGGTGCTATGTCCACTCCCAGGTCTTTTTCTCGAATCATCACAGGTAGGCAGTTCCCCTTCATCGTGTACTGTCCCTTTGGTCTCCTATCACCTGATCCCATTTCCATAACTTTACATTTGTTCGTGTTGAACTCCAGTAGCCATTTCTCTGACCATCTCTGCAACCTGTTCATCTTGGAGGATCCAACACTCCTCATATGTCACAACTCTTCTCATTAATTTTGCGTTATCCGCCGCGAACATCGACATGTGTGTGTATGTGTATGTGTATGTGTGTGTGTGTGTATGTGTGTGTGTGTGTGTGTGTGTGTGTGTGTGTGTGTGTGTGTGTGTGTGTGTGTGTGTGTGTGTGTGTGCGCGCGCGCGTATACTCACCTAGTTGTGTTTGCGGGGGTTGAGCTTTGCTCTTTCGGCCCGCCTGTCAACTGTCAATCAACTCTTTACTAACTATTTTTTTCCCTCAACACCACACACACACACCCAGGAAGCAGCCCGTGACATCTGACTAACTCCCAGGTACCAATTTACTGCTAGATAACAGGGGCATTCAGGGTGAAAGAAACTTTGCCCATTTGTTTCTGTCTGGTGCGGGAATCGAACCCGCGCCACAGAATTACGAATCCTGCGCACTATCCACCAGGCTACCAGGCCCCCTCACCAGGCTGTGTGTGTGTGTGCGTGCATGCATGCGTGCGTGCGTGAGTACTCACCTAATTGTGCTTGCGGGGGTTGAGCTTTGGCTCTTTGGTCCCGCCTCTCAACCGTCAATCAATTGGTGTACAGATTCCTGAGCCTACTGGGCTCTATCATATCTACATTTAAAACTGTGTATGGAGTCAGCCTCCACCACATCACTGCCTAATGCATTCCACCTGTTAACTACTCTGACACTGAAAAAATTCCTTATAACGTGACTGTGGCTCATGTGGGTACTCAGTTTCCACCTGTGTCCCCTTGTTCGCGTCCCCCCAGTGTTGAATAGTTTATCCTTGTTTACCCGGTCGATTCCCGTGAGGATTTTGTAGGTTGTGATCATGTCTCCCCTTACTCTTCTGTCTTCCAGTGTCGTAAGGTGCATTTCCCGCAGCCTTTCCTCGTAACTCATGCCTCTTAGTTCTGGGACTAATCTAGTGGCATACCTTTGAACTTTTTCCAGCTTCGTCTTGTGCTTGACAAGGTACGGGCTCCATGCTGGGGCCGCATACTCCAGGATTGGTCTTACATATGTGGTGTACAAGATTCTAAATGATTCCTTACACAGGTTCCTGAACGCTGTTCTGATGTTAGCCAGCCTCGCACATGCCGCAGACGTTATTCTTTTTATGTGGGCTTCAGGAGACAGGTTTGGTGTGATATCAACTCCTAGATCTTTCTCTCTGTCCGTTTCATTAAGTACTTCATCTCCTATTCTGTATCCTGTGTCTGGCCTCCTGTTTCCACTGCCTAGTTTCATTACTTTGCATTTACTTGGGTTGAACTTCAACAGCCATTTGTTGGACCATTCACTCAGTCTGTCTAGGTCATCTTGTAGCTCTTACTATCATCCTCTGTTTCAATCCTTCTCATAATTTTTGCATCATCAGCAAACATTGAGAGAAACGAGTCTATACCCTCTGGGAGATCATTTACATATATCAGAAACAGTATAGGTCCAAGGACTGACCCCTGCGCGACTCCACTTGTAACGTCTCGCCAATCTGAGACCTCACCCCTCACACTGACTCGTTGTCTCCTGTTGCTTAGGTACTCCTTTATCCAATGGAGTACCTTCCCTTTCACTCCATCCTGCATCTCCAGCTTTTTCACTAACCTCTTGTGTGGTACTGTATCAAAGGCTTTCTGGCAATCCAAAAATATGCAGTCTGTCCCCCTTCTCTTTCTTGCCTGATTTTTGTTGCCTGGTCGTAGAATTCAAGTAACCCTGTGAGGCAGGACCTGCCATCCCTGAACCCTGTTGATGCTGTGTAACAAAGTTCCTTCGCTCCAGATGTTCCACTAGCTTTCTTCGCACAATCTTCTCCATCAGCTTGCATGGTATGCAGGTTAGGGACACTGGCCTGTAGTTCAATGCCTCCTGTCTATCCTGTGTGTGTGTGTGTGACAGATATGGCGACAACAGAAGACTGGACATGGGCGAAGCACTGTACATCAAGCAAACCAAGCCACATAACAATAACCAACTGGCACCACATTACACTCTGCCAACGTCCAGAGCACGACGGAACACACAACATACTGCCCCCAGCCTCGTGCTGCACCTTCACCTCATCCTCGGGAGGGAATAAATCAATCAATCAAACATCAATTTGTAATCATTCGAACTCTACCTTTGACAATGTTAACAAGAGTTAACGAAACGCATCTCTTAGCCTCAGGTCAAATGTAACTGTAAAAATTACTTTGAAGAGTTGATTTTTCAATTTCCTTCTCAAGTGAAAAAAAATGTAAAGAACAGTGTAGTGTCTTTCTCCTATTTATAACCTATTTTGGTGTGACATATTGGGAAATTTGTCCGTAAATTGACTGATGCTAATTTTCACGGATACTGATATTGCATTTTTGTAAAGGTAAATATTGTAAAGGTAATATTGTTTAAAAAAAATTGGGTGAGATAGGTGAAATAGACACACACACACACACAAATACTTTCAAAGTGTGTTAGTAGTCAAACTTTTGTCAGTAGTTTCAAAGCGTTATACGACAAAGAGTATTAGGAAGACGGGAGACCACGAGCGTAGCTCTCATCCTGTAACTTCACTTAGGTAATTCCACACAGAAGATAAAGCAGAGAGAGAGAGAGAAAGAGAGAGAGAGAGAGGAAGGACTGTGGTGTGATGGGCTTGGTATGTGTGTCTCTCCAACACCACCACCCAATTATCGCTCTTGTCGCGTCTTCCGCCAGAAGGATGAGGCTCTGCTGAAAAGGGAAAGTGCAGGCCACGATGATAGGGCGAGGGAGGAAACCCAGGCCACAGGGGGAGGACGCAGGAGACAATGGGTGGACTATAGTACCTAAAACTAACAAAAGTAATGTGCTCAGCTTACTAACGTTTTTTAACACTAACCATATCTGGGTCGACGGCAGGGAGGGAGGCGAGGAGGGTGCCGGGGGCGGTGTTCCTCCCTGACGGTGACATGGGCGTGCGGGCGGCTGAACTGTGGCGGGTTGTCGTTAACGTCACGGAGCCTCACCTCCACCCACAGCATGTGTCGGTGTGTCGGGCGTCGCTCCACCCGCCTCGACCCTGGGGGAAGGCCGGGAGACAAAGGGCGCCACTTGGCAAATTAGAGAGAATAGAGCTGCGTGCTGCAGGTGGTGGTGGTATCTGTGGACGGGGCTGGGAGAGCCTAGCATTAGGCACAGTTAGTGAGCTACATTATGTATGAACGTGTGTGTGTCGATGTGTGTCTGTAGTGTATTATATATATTATTATATAACCTATATATTATATAGTATACGATATACTATATACATATATATATATATATATATCTATATTTATGCGATCACGATCGTCATATATATATAATATGCGATCACATTATTAACTGGAATGGTGCAAAAGCATTACCAATTGTGGGGATTTCGTGGAATGGAATTTGATTGAGTCGGCTCTAATCAGTCAGTGTCCAAATCTTCTTAATGTTAGTACTGGAATGTACAAACTTGATCCATTTTTAAGTTTAATATTGCGCAACAGTTTAAGAAAAAAACTGTAATTGTTAATAGAGGCTTACAATGGTCTCATTATAATATTAGTATTTTATATTTCATATATTTATTTATTGCATGTTCATGAGGCCTTTCTTTAATCTTACATCCTTTTTCTCTGACCGCTTTAATCCTCTTTGACCATTCTATGCTATGCTTTACCTGTCTCTGGTTAATTCTTTCTCTAGAGATGGGTTGGTCAGGGTGTCGGGCCTATAATATCCTCCCACATTCCACTTTCTCACTCATTGTACAGTCTGGTTTGACAAAGGCTTTATACAAAGTCGAAACGTTTACCTCCTTTCATTTTTCTCTGTGGATTTTCCGCATATATATATTATATATATATATATATATATATATATATATATAATATATATATATATAATATATATATATAATATATATATATTACTTATGGTGTTTGTGTTTCTTCAGGTATCTTGAATAATTGGTTCACAAGGTATTAGGATCATAGATTCCATTTTGTACTCTACACATTTATATTTACAAGGCACGTCTGTCTTGAATTCCATAAGTCAACTTTTCCTCAAAGATAAACATCCTCATCTTGGTTTACTTGAAGTATGAAATCTTCTTGATCGCTTATTTATCTCAATACCGTGGCATCATTAGTAAAGGGTATATATAGTCTAATATTCCGTCGGTTAAATTATTGATACGTAATACAAACAAATTAATACCAAGTTACCTTCAGCCTTCCCTCATGATGTGAATCTTTCTCTTATTATGATCTCTTGATCTGTCAGGAATTACAAAGGTTATTCGTTGATTTTAGGCTAACACTAGTGTTAGCATGACACTAATCTGTTTAAGTTAGTGTCTGGAGTTGCTCTAGTGTGTATATGTTTCAGGGTTGCTCTAGTATGTATATGTTCCAAGGTTGCTGTAGTGTGTATATGTTCCAAGGTTGCTCTAGTGTGTATATGTTCCAGGGTTGCTCTAGTGTGTATATGTTTCAGGGTTCATCTAGTATGTATATGTTCCAGGGTTACTCTAGTTTGTACTCACCTAGTTGTGTTTGCGGGGTTGAGCTCTGGCTCTTTGGTCCCCCTCTCAACTGATGTACAGATTCCTGAGCCTACTGGGCTCTGTCGTATCTACATTTGAAACTGTGTATGAAAACAGCCTCCACCACATCACTTCCTAATGCATTCCATTTACTAACATTTACTCTGACACTGAAAAAGTTCTTTCTAATGTCTCTGTGGCATCTTTGGGTACTCAGCTTCCACCTGTGTCCCCTTGTGCGTGTGCCACCCGTGTTAAATAATCCATCCTTGTCCACCCTGTCAATTCACCCATATACAGCGTGTAAATATGTTCTAAAGGTTGCTCTAGTGTGAATATGTTCTAAGGTTGCTCTAGTATGTATATGTCAGTACTCATGGGGCTCCTGCAATGGTCCGTACTCATGGGGCTCCTCCAATGTCAGGAAAGTAAAGAGGATTGGAGGCAAGTATTCGAGCTGTAATGCCAAACTCTGAAATGGACTCACTGTTCCATACACAGAGAACCATTGGCAGCATGAAAGGTGACCAGGAACACTGAACACGACACAGGGTAAGGCAGTGAAAGTTGTTATTTTTATAAGAACTTCATCCTTTACCTTGTCGTATTTTTAGTGTTCTTTGTGAGGAGATGGGCAGCAGTGCCCGTGGACACCTGCTCTTGTGAGAAGATGGACAGTGCCCGTGGACACCTGCTCTTGTGAGGAGATGGGCAGTGCTCGGGACACCTGCTCTTGTGAGGAGACGGGCAGTGCCCGTGGACACCTGCTCTTGTGAGGAGATGGGCAGTGCCCGTGGACACCTGCTCTTGTGAGGAGCTGGGCAGTGCCCGTGGACACCTGCTCTTGTGAGGAGATGGGCAGTGCCCGTGGACACCTTGCTCTTGTATTCTCAATATGCGTTGGTTGTCTCGCGGTAAAATATTTACAATGATATTGAGTGATGAAATACGATTATTTCTTCAAGATAAAACATTGGAAAGGGTGAGCGAGGGTTTAATAACTTTCCGTAGGCCTAGCTATGGCGGCGGCTATACCTCACAGTTCTTACGAATTTGAATGACATAAATTTCAGCCTAGAAGGGAAAGCTGTAACAATTTTTTAAAGCAGAAGATAACTGGAATCCGTGACCCTGAACTTAGACATGCAAGGTTTGAGCAAGAGTTTTAGGGATAATGTTCCTTTTTCCAGATGCCAGTAAGAAGTGGGA
>WNGS01063839.1:8178411-8194493 GCA_020271785.1 Procambarus virginalis
TTAAGTTAATAAAGCGTTGTTTTATTATATCTGGCACGTCTAGCGCTTGTAACATCAACAATGGCACAAATCAATTTGTATACTAACCGCGAGCACGGCTTTAGAATCAGTGGAATCGACAGCTGTACTCAACCCGTGTTGACTCTGAAGCCCGCCATGTTGCCGTCTGCCGCGGGAGACGTCCTGGACCTTCTCTTGACCTGTCTCCATCCCGCTTTTTTAACGTATATATAAAAAGAAATTGAGTTTTCTAACCTTCAAAATTCAATTAATTGAAATTTATCGCGATAAAAACTGTAAGCAATCGTGCTTATTTATTTTGTTCTATTCGGATAAGTTGTCAACCAACAAAGTTTGGTGAAGGGAACGCTAGATGGCATCAGCCTCACTTTTGGATTCGGGAACACCAAACTGCATACAGCTATCTTAATTTATAACTTATTTATCTCTTTATGTATTTATAATTGTAGAATTTATCAAGTATTATTTACAAATATTATAATACTGAATTATTTCTAATATTTATACCTTCGTTCCAACAATAAATTTATATCCATTACACTCGATTGCGTCTTTCCCACTTTCTCTAAAACACATCAGAAAATGGGAAACTTCCTAACAATAATGCTCAGTTTTAAGTGTTTGTAAACCGAAAGGTGCAGCACATTTCTCGTGTAAATACTCTGAGAGTTTACACAGTCCTGGAATATGTTCAAAATTAGTGTATACTTACTGAATGGTATATTACTGCGGTTGCTAGGATATGAGCATAAAATGAATAAAGGATTTAGAAAGCTTAATTTAAATTCACTAGATAGAGTTAGGGGGTGATATCAGTGAAGTACAAATTGCTAGAGTATAGCAAATGGGGAATTGATATGATGCTTAATATATCATCACAAAATATTATACGAAACAATACACAAATTCGATGAGATTAGATTTGTTAAACATCTGGGTAAATAATGGGTTGGAAAGTAGGATTATTGATTTATGGAGCCGATTATTGAGAAATATAATAGACGCACCATCACTGAATTTATTTCAAGCCTATGGTAGACGTATATGAGCAAATTTGTTTGCATGTAAATAGACCTCGCAAAGGCAAATAAGCCAGTTTCCCTTTCCTTTTTTTTAATTTTCCTTCTATCTATGAAGAAAAATATAGCTTACATATCCTCAATACGTGTGTAATAAGGGGGAGAAGGCTTATGTAGTAATACATAGTATTTCTATATGCATTTTGTGTATATAACCCAAATGAGAATGTTTAGGTAATAAAGTGTTATCGCTTTATCATTATGATCGTAATAGTTAATATTTTTGTAAACAAGAAAATATTTCTTTCCTATATTTCCTAGTTGGCATGGGTTGATGTGCAGTATTTTTGTCAAAGATTGTAATGATATTTTGTGTAATTACACGTAAAAAACAAATTCCGCATCTAAAATTAATAAAATTAATTCTATGGCAAACATTTGAGTATAAATAAGAAAAATACATACATTAATCTATTGAGATACCTCTTCATCCTTTTATATAACTATAAAATATCCACCCATACAGTATAACTAGGTTCTGCTTGGATAATAAGACACTTTATATTGTACAATTTACTGTTGATATAAATGTATAAACACCTCTGATTCCCTCTTCAGTGTAATTTATTTAAATACTTCAGTTTCTCACCAGTCATATATTAAGAACAAAATATTGAATAATTTTAAATAATTAAAAAAATGGAGAGAAATACAACTAATAAGATAAAGAATAGCTGAGGCATCCTTTTCAGCCAGTTTTATAAAGTCTTTTGTGCACTAGATCTGTCACTTAAATTATTGTCAGCTGACGATCTAACCTTTTATATATATTTCCTTACAAGTTGCAAGATCGTAACTGACCAAAAATGATCACACAAATATCTTACGTGTAATATTTAACATTTCCAATTAAGCAAGTTTGCAGGTTGAAAATAGTATCACACGATCACTTGGCAACTGCAGAGTGCTTCTTAATCCATGTCTTATATTGCAAGTGTGCAATATTGTGTCGGTTTTCGGAAATGACACTTTTTTTTTCCTATCATGTTATATTTGCTCCATGTTTTACCTTGGGGCTCTTGGAGACTACATCCAGACTGGGAATATCAGTAACACTGGTTAGGCTTGAGGAATTCAGAGCATCTGGAAGGCTTTTGAGAAGGTCGAACACCTCCCCATACTCAGGTACAAGTGGCTCGGGGCTGTCATCATCCAGTAACTCTGTTTGCAACCCTGAGAGAAGTAAAAGCATTTAGAGAGCACATTCTATGAATTGTGTAAGTAATTGTCAAGGATTAATTGTGTAGGTAATTACCTATAATTGTGTTAAGTAATTATCAACAAAGTGTAGAATGTTGGTAATTGGAAATAGTGTGTAGAAGGGATAAATCTAATTTGTCTCCATCTTGTTCTATTATCTCTACATTTCTTTTGTTTTTATCAATTATCTCATTTCTCTTCCCGATCCCACCCCCCCTCCATTTTCTCACTCCCTCCCCACCCTCCTCCGGCATCTTACCAGAGATCATACTAGAATTCACCAGTACCTTCAAAATTACATTAGAACTGTAACATTGTAAAAGTAGATATTATACAAATGACAGGCAAAAAATGTTGTTTCCCCTAATACTAAGTCTGTGACCTTCGCTCTAAGAGTCTTTCACTATTTCACATTGTGCTCTGCATTAATTATTGTGTAATGTTTAATTTATCTACTCTTTGTCACAAATGTTACTTTAACATGGCCATGAAACACTGAAATAAAGCAATTCCATTCAACATTGATCACACTGACCTAACACGGTAGATGAAAGTGAGCCTGATGATGAACCATCTCCTTCATAAGCATAGGCTCTGAGGTCATCTTGTGCTAGTAATGGTTGGACAGCTCCCGTATCACCGCTGGTCACGACTTGACACAAGCCACTTGATGTACCATGTGCAGGATATGTAAATGGACACAGTGCAGTAGAACACCCTGCTTTACAATGTGTCTCGGAACACACTGCTTGTGGAATGCTCGATCTGTGCTCAAGGACAATATCCATCATAGTAGTAGTCACAGCTGCTATGGAGCCTCTACGAGCGTTGGCATTCTCCTTACACGTGATAACGTCGCAACTAGAAGCCTTCATTGTGCTTCCTTTTACCATTAAGCTGACTTTTCTACCCTCACTAGCAACTGATAGAGGTCCAATGGGAGTGACCAGATGCTTTGTGCCTATAAACAAAGGTTACCAATGATTACAGTGGTCCTGTTACTGGTACATTATGGGATACTGACAATAGTGAATAATGGTGGTATTGTTACCAGTGGATTATGTTGGTTTGTTACTAGTGGCATAAATAACTCAATAATCCTATAAATAAGTTGAAACAATAGAAATCAAATATAATTGAGGGTAACTTGGACAACTCTGTGAGAAGTGTAACAAAATGAATACCTGCAGAACAAAGGCAACCTTCGAATGTCATGAGTATAGCACCAGGGTGTTCTTTAAAGGGCAGCCAACATACAGTATAAATGAAAACAATAACATTGGCCCCCCAAAAATGAAGTGAAAACTATCTCACAAATACAACAGAAGTTGTTTTACCAATAGCGAATGCAAATACAGTACTGTTATGCTACTGAGTACAAGAGCACTTTGTCGTTAGTGTTTGACTAGTTAATTTGTACTTAGGTCAGTTTACAGCTTTAGGGGCTCGGTTCATGAACTTGTCTAATTCATGAACCGAGTCCTATACCGAGTACAATAAAATAGTCCTATGTTATTGTAGTATCATAATACAGTATTGTTATGTCCAAAAATAAACCACAGCACTTTACAGAATTTCATCTTATGTACTTTCCAATTACATATTATTCATTTTCACAATTACAGTGGAATTAGACAAATTCATTAACCGAGCCCTAAAGCTGTAAACTGACCTAAGTACAAATATTATTTGATAATATCACCCTTCTTTAAAAATAAACGAAGAACTGATGGCCCCTCTATCAATATTAAAGTTCTGAACAATACCACATAAGTGATTAAGTTTCTCCCGAGGTATACTGCACCACTTGGTAATGATCTGCTGCTCCTCCACCTTCCTGATATACTATTATAAATGAGAGCTGTTTTCCTATTACACCGTCTTTCTAATTCCTTCCTTGTGTCTACTGTTTTTTTATGTATGTTTTGAGGCAATTCACGTTTTTTTTTGTCACAGGTTCTTGCCTTTCATCACAAACAAGAAATGTGATTCGTTTATATATTTGTGTAAGTCCCAAACCAGCGTGTGGGAATCCCAAAACTAATGCTGAAAACTACTCTAATGCTTAAAATAATATGAACTAAATGAGTTATGTTCTGAAAGAAGCCACCTCTAAAAAATGAAGGCTATTTTCCCATAGAAATGAATCACTACACAATGTTGATAGAAAATGGTTTACTATAATGGACAGACATTAACCATTTATTTACATTAATTTCCAAGAAAGAACAATGATATTAAACAGAAAGAGAAATTTTTTTGCTGAATCGTACATTCATAACTTCCGGTCTTTCTCAAATCCAGAGGTAACATTCACCTTTAGGGGACAGAAGAATTTGTTTGTTAGGTAGTTTAATCTTGAGTGAATCAAGAAAGACATTTTCTTCCTTAGAACTAGGGCTGCATGGATTGCTAGTTACTGTCTGGACTTCAACCGGAGTTTCTGCCACGCTCGTCACACCTTCCACCCCAGCGGTGCGTAGGCTCACGCCTCGCGTTGCACGA
Organism: Procambarus virginalis; assembly: GCA_020271785.1. Taxonomy (NCBI): domain Eukaryota; kingdom Metazoa; phylum Arthropoda; class Malacostraca; order Decapoda; family Cambaridae; genus Procambarus; species Procambarus virginalis. Next base: position 8,183,217 of record WNGS01063839.1, read on the forward strand.
GACCGGTGAAGGCGAAGGTTCAACAAAATGCCAATTACAACTGTTGAAACAAAACAAAAATAGGATTTCGGTAATACCATGGGCCCCCATTGCAACAGTTAAGCTAACACGTAATTTTATGATATAGAGAACCATTTAGAACCGAAATATTATATGGAATGTGTCACTATGTATGGATGGGAGTAATGAAATACGTGACCTCAAAATTTCAATGAAAATAAGGATTCAGTTGAATAAGTGTTTCTATTTTTACCACGCTAGAATCAGATGGATTCTGCATGTAAACAGCATATCTAATTATCAAACGAGTATGAGAAATATTCTCAAAAACATTCCACTGAGAGAGACATCTGCTAATGCAAATTAAAAAATATGGTATCTATAAAGAAAATATTATATCACAACAAGCAGTGGTATTTTTCACGAGCACTCACCAACAATAAGCACAGAGAGTGTAAGGGCAGCTATGGCCATGGGAGCTGTGAGAGGATGGGAGTCTGGTGGCAACTTGGACCATTCACAGTTGTCTCCAGTGTGGGCTGGAGCAGCCAACAGTGATATAGACAATATGAAACTCACCAACAATAAGCACAGAGAGTGTTAGGGCAGCTATGGCCATGGGAGCTGTGAGAGGATGGGAGTCTGGTGGCAACTTGGACCATTCACAGTTGTCTCCTGTGTGGGCTGGAGCACACAAACAGTGGTAGCCAGGTGTGAGGTTGTAGCAGGTGCCCCCGTGGAGACACGGCTGGAACACGCACTCGTCAACATCCTGGCAGCTGTGCCCTACCACCTGCTCACCTGACTCACAGCTGCAAAAGGAGGTTAAATAGTTACCGGACAGTAAGTCTTAGTATTTTCCTTCCGGGTTTCAATTACTGCAAATTATATATAAGTCACAACATTGAAAGCTAAGAAATATTGTTATATTAAATTCTTTTGTTGTCATGAACAGATTATAACATAAATAAAGATGCGGTATACATATATCTAACTTGTTCTCGAGATGCACAATATGTAAAAAAATTATCATTAATAACAAAAACGCTTTAGTGACATTGTATTATCATTTAACCATCATCCATGTTCAATATAACAAAATACTCTACAGATACAAAGTATACCCTCTATATACGAAAGTAAAAACGTTATTTTAATATCCTAACAATTAGCAACGACGTTTCAGTAAATACTTGTTTATAATACTCTAATGTCCCGCTAGGTATATAACAATAGACGCCACAACTAAAAAAAATCACTTTGATATTTACCTGATTCTGAATTACTCATACATAAAAACAAAACCAAAATCAAACAACTGAAAGGAGCAAAGTAAACATATTGCCAAATACCAAAGCCTTAGGGCCACCATCATAAATAAATCAACAATAGAAGTTAAATAGGTCGATCTTTCCGCACTTATATTTCTTTTCCTTGGCCATTGTCATATTACGGAGCCCCTTAACGAACTGCACCAGTTTGGCCGCCTCCACATTGCCAATTCAGTATTCTTCTTCCATTGAGAAAATCAATTAGAGCAGAGTGGGGGATTCGAACCAGCGATCTGGGTATTTCACACCCGCACGAATCCTTCCATTGCTCCAATTGGTTTTTATATTGTTTTATCACGTTAGTGTGAATTCCTTGAGTAATTTTCTTCGATTCTTTCAGTCATTCTATACCTGTGTCGAGACTCGTCCTTTCTACTCTCTTGTTTCTATGTGCAACTAAACTAATTACTGTATAACAGTATAAATATAATTTATTTAAAAATCCAGTCCTAAGAGTAATTTGATATTAAGAATCTGGACACCTGAAATTTTTGCTGCATGAACAACGCTCATATACCCATGGCGGCAATGTAATTGAATAATTTATTCATCAAACCCCCACAGCAGAAGCCTCTCAAATGACCAACCTATGGGCCAGGTTTATCAAATCTGAGGAAGCCTTCACAGGCGAAACATTTCCTAAAACTCTACTCTTAACTTTGCGTTTCTCATCATAAATTTAGTATTCTCTTCATTCTATTCAATTCCTTACTCTCTTGCTTCTATATACAATCCTCACTACCTTGCTTTTATATCTATGCCTTACTCCCTTGATTCTATGTCCATTTCTTACTCCCTTGCTTCTATATCCATTCCTTACTCCCTTTAACATCGTTTTCTTCCTCTCTTGATTCTATATCAATTCCTTACTCACTTCTATAACAATTCCTTAGTACCCTGCTTGTCTCGATTTCCCAACATCTTATCTCTACAAAAAGGTTGCAGCCTCACCTACAAGTTGCATGTCTCCAAGAATCATGGCACGTCAAGGGTGGTAAACATGTGGTATTGATGCAAGAATCCGGCGCTGAACAACCTTGTTCAACGTTCTGTAGAGTGGTAACCTGGCCCCATAGTGTGTTGTTGACAGCGGGCGGTAGTGGGACTGCCTCACCACACACTCTCACATCATCTATACAACCTGCAGAAATTAATAAACAATTATCTGCGTATGTTTGTATACAAACTCAAAACTTTTTGTCTGTAGAGAAAACTGCTATTTAAAGTAAAGTCTATGTTTCAAAGTAAAAGTCTTAATATCTTCTCCTTCATGTGCTTGTCAGTAGTTCCTTCTCGTCAATAAACAACGCATATGAAGGTGTTGAAGTTTAACCAAGTGCAATGGAAACTGATGTTTCGGCTAACCTCTACCTTCCATATCTTAATTTTTTATACTCTCATAAAATAAAAGAATGTGTTATGCCAGTCAGACTACTTCAGATTTTCAGCATTTGCGTTCATTTCAGTTCCATCCCTTCGCCTACTATATTAAGCACTTTCTTTATCGTGCCATAATTCGCTCTGATGCTCGTTTCTGACAATATATTTTTTCACAGCCTCACCTCTTAGTATTAGGTTAGGATTAATTAACCATAAAATTATCACAAATGCACTCGAAACGTAAATTAACAAAGTTATCCATTATTGAAGGAACCTCAGTCACGTTGATGACCAGACCACACACTAGAAGGTGAAGGGACGACGACGTTTCGGACCATTCTCAAGTCGATCGACTTGAAAAATGGTCCAGGACGGACCGAAACGTCGTCGTCCCTTCACCTTCTAGTGTGTGGTCTGGTCATCATACTTTAGCCACGTTATTGTGACTCATCGCCTGCTCAGTCACGTTTTTCATATTTTTTTTATGAGAAAGAAATCCCAGATATGACTATCGTGTTTTGTTTATCCATTATTCATACCTTAGTGAGTCATCAGTCAATTTAGTTTTCATATTTTATATTAAAATCAACTACATTTTCTAAGAGCACATTATTTCATTAAACGTTTGACACCTCAAAATGTTTGAACATCTTGCATACACCATCCCAAATGTTTCATTCATTCTATATACAATGACTAATTATGTATTTATAATCTAAATTTGTGTTTATAATTTGTGCATATACATTACTAAAGCAATCCAGCTCTAAAAACCCAGACTAAAAACAAAATATATTTAATGATCCAGCTTTCTATTAAATATATTTGTGGCTATCAGCTTTCTAACCCAGCCTTCAATAATCAATAATCCAGCTTTCAAATTTGTGGCTATCAAAATGCTCTATTTTCCTAAATGTAAACCGAAGACTGTTGCTTACTGTCTTGGAGATCATCGTGGACTGCTACCAGGCGGAGCTCCTCAAACTCGGGCACGCCTCCCACGGTCACACCATCCTGCTTGTCAACAGTGATTGGTGAGGGCGGCAGAACACCAGCAAGTGGGTGAACGTCTGCAAGGTTGACGCTGGACACGAGGGAGACCAGTGTTTCATTCTGGCGCCAGCCATCCCCGTCATCCACCGAGATGATCAGGTTAGGTCCGTGACGGCTGACACGAAGTGTGTGCCAGGAGCCGTCCCCCAGCGGGAAGCTCTCCAGACACGCCTCCTGCAGTGTGGACTCCGGCCCAGACACTGACGCACAAGCAACACCGCCACGCACCTGCCGGGTCAACGATGAGAAAGGAATTTTATGTTAATGAACTTACTAATTATTAAGTGAAATTTCATGTATTATTAATCTTCCTACACTAATTATCTTTCCCGTCAAAATTAAGCTGGTGCAGGACAACTCTAATAATATTTTATTTAAGAAACTATACACTGGGTATGTTAGCTAACATTAATGGTATAGTTATTTAACATTTTTTACAATGAATAATGAAAACCAATGAAATCAAATAAAACAATACTTTCACAAATAATTTATAAGAAGCATAGTTATTTCGTTAATTTCCAGGGACTAACTTTACCTGTGAACCATTTTGTAATATTTGGCTTCTCTATACTCAACACAAGAGGAAAATAGGAAAATACTTTAGCTATAGCTATATTATATCTACAATTTTATATATTGAGCGTGAATATAATGTTGAAATAAATTAATCATACTCTACTTGCGTAGAAGATGCTCTGTCTTGCTAAGGTCAAAACGGCCAGCTGATCTCGACTTGTGTTTGCGTAGAAGATAAATGATAAGGTACTTACACACAGTTTTAAGGCGTGAAATTGTTGGGTGTCAGCTACCTGTAGAAGGAGGCCTTCGGCGTGGCCTCGAGCCCGCACCCTCAGCTGCACCACCATATTATAAGGATCGGGCGTAAAAGACAGCGCTAATTTCACAAATGAGGCTTGGCCAAGGGCAGCTGGTACAGTAGACCTGGAGCACTCTGGCCCGGTCCATCCCGGCTGACAGTCACATTTAGGCGTGGCAAGACCACCAATGCAAGAGCCTCGCATGCCGCAGGAGATGAGCCTGTCTCTGCAGGCGGTGTCCTGGGCGACGCAGCCTCCGCCACTGCCACTGCTGTACGCCGGTTCGCCCACATCTACTAGCTGAGGGACACAGACACCTACACGTCAACATTTTCGCACAATATGTGCCTTGATTTATCATTGTTCATATTCATATAAATATAAGAGATCTTGTGTGTGATCTTAATCTTTACTAATTAATTATATAATTTACATATCAACACCTCTATACAGTCTTCTACGTCTCTACTGTATTATTCTAGATAAAGAGAAAACTAATAAATATAAATAATTTATATTTATATATCAACGCATGAAACCTGTTACTTGTCTAATAAAGGAAATAAAATTAAAATGTTTTGAATAATTTTTATGAAACTATAATTATACCTCTCCATTGAGTGTGAGGTGAGAGAGACAGCCAACCAAAGCTTGAGGCACTACTCCAGCTGCCCAGCCAAACTCCGCTGCGTCCGGGTATGAGTGAGCAAGGCCACCCAGCTGAATGGGGACACTGTTGCTCCAACTATCCTTCACCTGTGTATTTACCCACGAGGCCCTTGTAACACAATGGGCATCAGTTGTCATGTCAGCTGTCCACCCATGTCCACACAGGTCCACCATTAGTGTGGCACCCTGAAAGATAAAAAAAAGGTCTGGGGATGAAAAATGATACGAGAGTTAGTTAAAATGAAAAACAAAAAAGTACAAGATCTCAAGCACAAGCATCTCCCACTTGCAAGAAGTGTGTGTGTGTGTGTGTGTCTGTGTGTGTATGTGTGTGTGTGTGTGTTAAGCTGTACACCCTTTCACAAAACACTGTTCAACACTGCAGGCGATGAGTCACAATAACGTGGCTAAAGTATGTTGACCAGACCACACACTAGAAGGTGAAGGGACGACGACGTTTCGGTCCGTCCTGGACCATTCTCAAGTCTCAAGCCAATCGACTTGAGAATGGTCCAGGACGGACCGAAACGTCGTCGTCCCTTCACCTTCTAGTGTGTGTGGTCGTGTGTGGTCTGGTCAACTGTTCAACACTCTCCTCCCTCTAAGTTAATATGTATTTCTTCTTACTTTTACTGTATCACTTTATGTGTATCGAAAAACAGACATCTGCACTTTATCCGTTATTGCATGTTCAACCCATTATTAAACCTCAACACTGGAGAATTCATTGAGCGATTATTTGAAAAAATGTGAAAATTTGAAAAACACACACACACATACATAACAGAGCACAGGCATCAGGAGCAGGCAGAAACTCTGCCCATTCCGCCGGGGATCGAACCCGGATCCTTAAGACTACGAATCTCGAGCGCTGTGTGTGTGTGTGTGTGTGTGTGTGTGTGTGTGTGTGTGTGTGTGTGTGTGTGTGTGTGTGTGTGTGTGTGTGTGTGTGTGTGTGTGTGTGTGTGTGTGTGTGTAATTACCTAAGTGTAGTTACAGGATGAGAGCTACGCTCGTGGTGTCCCGTCTTCCCAACACTCTGTCATATAATGCTTTGAAACTACTGACGGCCTTGGCCTCCACCACCTTTTCACCTAACTTGTTCCAACCGTCTACCACTCTGTTTGCAAAAGTGAATTTTCTTATGTTTCTTCGGCATCTGTGTTTAGCTAGTTTAAATCTATGACCTCTTGTTCTTGAAGTTCCAGGTCTCAAGAAATCTTCCCTATCGATTTTATCAATTCCTGTTACTATTTTGTACGTAGTGATCGTATCACCTCTTTTTCTTCTGTCTTCTAATTTTGGCATATTTAATGCCTCTAACTTCTCCTCGTAGCTCTTGCCCTTCAGTTCTGGGAGCCACTTAGTAGCATGTCTTTGCACCTTTTCCAGTTTGTTGATGTGCATCTTAGGACATGGGCACAACACAACCGCTGCATATTCTAGCTTTGGCCTAACAAAAGTCGTGAACAATTTCTTTAGTATATCGCCATCCATGTATATAAAAGCAATCCTGAAGTTAGAAAGCGTGGCATAGGCTCCTCGCACAACGTTCATTATGTGGTCCTCAGGTGATAGTTTTCTATCTAGAACCACCCCTAGATCTCTTTCTTTATCAGAATTCTTTAAAGAATTGTGTGTGTGTGTGTGTGTGTGAAAATCCGGAATAAATAAACACATGATGAATGACAACGAATGAAATTGTCTGATTCCTTAAGTACTTTCGTATTAATCAATACATCTTCAGAATTTTAATGAGTCAGTGGATTTCACAAGTCAGTGTTGGTTGTAATAGGCAGGAAGGGAAACAATGAGGGTGAAAAAAATGAGGAGGTGAGGATATTCACATGCATTGGTCAACAGGCTTGCTACAGTTTCCTCTTGTTCTTTGATTCATGTACATTAACCAAAGACATTGTTTTTCACCTTACCTCTCCTCATTGTTTTTCACTTAATATTTGAAATGAATTACAGTATTGCGGAACTTCAATTTGATTATTTACAATATACCCTAAGTAAGAAACAGGGTTTTCTTTGGATTCAAGAGTACTTTGAACAATAAGGTGTAAGTGGAGATGCAGAGTAAGTCATAATAACTCAGCAGAAAGTTAATACCCAACCTACATATATAAAGAGAGAGCAGGAAAGTGAGGATGTTTCGGTCCAGGACGTACATAAACATTGTCACTTTCCTCTTCTCCTCATACGTGTGGGATGGATAGTGAGTGGGGATTATACCTGAGTGTTGAGATGGAGATGCAGGGTGTGCCACGTGCCAGTGTTCAGAGTCGCGTTCACTTGCAGCTTTAGTGGTCCTCTGGCACCTTCCACCAGCGCCTGTGGTTGCCCACCTACCAACTGCAGTGCCACCATGGGTGAGGGAGGGTGGAGTGGGTGGGTGGATGTGGGTGACAGAGGCCCCGAGTACAAGAGGAGAGCATCAGGGGCTGCGAGTGAGGAGACGGAGGGAGAGTGGGTGGGCAGACAAGGGGGCAGAGGTCGGACCCACGCCCACCCAGAGCCCGAGAAGCTGCGAGCCAGTACCTTACACTGCGGCCCCCACGACCCTCCGGGACACACACACCTACCAATGGGGAAAATTATAATCATTCCTGAATATATAAAGTTTCACTCCCTGGTATCATCACACACTATCTAAGACGCCACTATTCTCTTCTTTAAGTGAAATTCTCTTATAACATTTCACAAATCATCCGTTCGTTAAATATGACCAAGTGATAACTTAAGCTCCACATCGTTCAATGACGCTATCATTCCTTTCTCTGGGCCTCTAACATCACGCATGAATCTCCAATTACCTCCCTCTACTGCTCACATTCTTGCTGTTCAACGTTCAAGTGATGGTCACCTCACGCCAGCATTACAGTTGTCTTCATCACTCCTTCATGCAGTTCTCTGGCCGCATATGTTGAATATCTAATATCTACATATCTAATAATATATTAGAAGAATATCTAATTCTTCATTGCAGTAGCTACGTGCTTTACTTGCCTAATCTACTCTCAACTTGTTTTTAATTATAAATCCCCAGTGTATAAAGACATCAATCATTTTTAGAACTTTTTCCCAAGTACCTTTCCTCTCTACCTTTATTACGTTCCACTTGGTAAGGTCCTCTACAGCGACGGCATGATTTCTTGCGGGGTCTGTGTTCGATCCTCGATGGTGCAAGTGTTGAGCACAGTGCCTTCACTCATTCCTCACAACCAGCTCCAGGCCTTCATATATCTTCCAAGTGCTATACAATCATACTGGCATAGCCCTCATTCCTCTAAGTACCTTAGTTTACCACTACCCTCACGCATAATTTGCTCCACGATAGATGCTATTTATAGCATTTAATTACATTCCAACTTCATATGTGCCCATTACTCTTCAGTTTATCACTTTTTTCAGGTCGTGAGTAATTTCTGTAAGTCTATATATATATAAGTTCCATAGCTTTATAATATATCTCACATGCCATCTCCACTAAATTTGCAAATCATTGAAACATAAATACAAGTCATTTTAGACTCATTGGTGATTTTGGTTGTACCCTGAAACATTTAAGATAAGATTACCATGCATACGGCACGGATCTTCAAATTCTTGAATTCTAACATAAGTGAGAGATCAACTACATTAAACTCTTTGATATAGCTGATCTATTGTGCTAAATGCTTGATTCAAAGGAGTGATAAGTTACTTCTTATCTTACCTATTTCCAATGTCCGTTCTGATGCAGCGACCTCCATTGAGGCAGGACGTGGAGGTGCATGCGTCGTCCTCATGGCGTTTATGGGTATGGCAGTCTTGGCCTCGCCTCAGACGAGGGGTTACCAGCGAGGTCGAGTTCGAGTCCACCACCTGTGTAAGGTAATTGTCAGTATCTTTGTTAGGTAATTGTCACGAGAGAGTCAAAGCAGAATGACTATATAGTACTTAGAAGGCATATGAGGACAAGGAGCTGGGACACAAGCACATGGTGCTAGGATATAAGGATAAGGAGCTGGGATGTGAGGACAAGGAACTAAGATATAAGGACAAAGAGCTGAGATATGTGGACGAGGTGAAGGAACGGTGCCCAACCACTTCGACCATAAGGCATCGAATGCTAACCAGCAATTGAGCTAGGTCAGAGCGACAACCTGGTTCGGTTGTCGCTCTACCGATCTGTACAGGTGAATGGTAACCCACCTCATTGTGAGCACCACAATAAGCTCAACGTGTTCTTTTATTGGTATTTGCTAGAATACCAATTCTGTACTGAGATGTTTAAATCATATTTACATGGTTTCATTTGCCAATTTCAACTAAATTTGATTATCTAACTAATCCTTAACCAACAGTGAACCAGATAATCTTATATAACTTTGAAGTTAAATCAATTCAAAATCATATACAGGGTGTAACAAATTCATTCTTACGTGGCAAATGAGTATTACTCTTGTATTACTTTTTAAGTATTACTTCATCGAATGCTCAAATTTGAGCTCCAACTACATTCATACAATATTCGACTCGCATTCTGAAATTGATTACAGTTTTGTGTAAAATTTCCCTACATATTTTCCTCTATGAGGATGTACTTTTCTTTAGGACTCCTGAAATGATCAACTTGGGTGAGGAATAATAGATAATATATTGTTTTGCTCTAACATATATATATCCCGGGTAACATAACAGATATGGAACACCTGGAGTGTTTCAAGCGCAAGTCAGACGTTTATGAATGAGTTTGGGTGGATATAAATGGCACTTTCTTATTCTTTTTAGCTATCTAAAAGATTCCATCATCACGGCTCATCACCAGAGGAGGAAAAGTAGAAGACCCCCAATGTAGACACAAATAGGAAATTCTTACCTGAAGAGGCAGTGCCATAGATGCCAAGGATGCAACGGAAGAAGGATTATGTGGAGTCAGTGTGTCTAGAGGAGTAGAGACAGAGGAGCTGGGAGGCTTTCCATTTTCATCCTCAATGGCGCGTGTGTCTTCCAACACAACCCGTAGCTTCATCAACTTCTCCAGCTAGAAAAAATAACAGGGGCTTAGTCACTATTACCTACAGTTAGGTGTTTAAACTATCTAGTGTACTTTATCTTATTTCTAACCTTCTTTGATATTACTAATCGTGCATTGCTAATACCTTCACCCTCTCAAAATAGCCTTCCGGGCTTAGTGATCTGTTTTCTTAATTACTTACTGCGATCAGAGCCCCTACATACTCCGATCCCGATATGCTCAATAGCATTATATTTTTCCATAATTTGTATACAAATTTATCTACTTCTCTTCCCACTCCTCCATGCCTTGGTCCAGTCATCTGGCACTTGCTGTATGGTCCATGAGGAGCAAAACGTAGAATGTGCTGAATTTTAAATATATATATATATGTAGCATGCAATAAAATAAACAAAACATACAAAAAAATAATAGGGGTGGTAGGAGAAGAAAAGAATAAGTTCGGTGAGAATCCACAGATCTTCTCTGAACTGCTCTTGGGTTTCTTCTCGAGGATGTGGGTCCCTGCAATTGCACCAGAGGTGGTACCCCAAATAAAATATATATATATATATATATATTAGATATATATATATTATATATATATTATATATAATATATATATATATATATATATATATATATATATATATAACTGAAAACTCACACCCAGAAGTGACTCGAACCCATACTGCCAGAGCAACGCAACTGGTATGTACAGGGACGCCTTAAACCACTTGACCATCACGACGGACATAAGGAAGTGATAGCCGAAGCTATATGAACCACTTCCCGCCGGCACTCGGATGGTAATCTTGGGCATAGCATTTATCAAAGCACCTCATTTTGGGGGCAACACGTGAGGACACAAATTTGTGTTCCTCACGTGTTGCCCCCAAAAATGAGGTGATTTGATAAAATGCTATGCCCAAGATTACCATCAGAGTGCTGGCGGGGAAGTGGTTCATATAGCTTCGGCTATCACTTCCTTATGTCCGGTCGTGATGGTCAAGTGGTT
>WNGS01063839.1:8214545-8234264 GCA_020271785.1 Procambarus virginalis
AACAACAACAACACCAGCAACAGCACAGCAGCAACAGCAGCAGCAACAACAGCAACAACACCAGCAACAGCAGCAACACAACAACAGCAACAACAGGAGCAATAGCAACAGTAGCAAACACTCACCTCACCACCATACCCCAACTTACTCAATCTTTCCTCTAAAACTGAATTACAGTTATTGCTCTCTGAGGCCCTCATCTCCTGCATAAAAAGATGGCTGCCGCTCAGACCACAGGTGTCAAAGGAAACAAGAAACTTGACAAATGCAATTTTACTTTTGCCTAGTTTATCGTCCATATCCCCCCCCCCCCTTCCCATCTAAAGCCTCCCTCTCGCCATCCTGTCTTTCAATCCCCTTGGAGGTTGACTGTCACTTGTCTTCATCTTAAATGGCATCAGTCTGACACCAAAGCCTAAAATAAGTGTGAGGTGTGCTGGTCTCACAACTCCCCGCCGCCATTCGTTCGAGCCGACCTTCTGTTCTCTTGGTTTGCCACTACGTATAAAATGCAAGTGTTTTGCCTACTCAGAAAAGTGCAAAACTCCGTATAAACCCACTTATTCTGTCAAAGCCAAGGAAAACGTCGTTTTAGCGCTTTCATTTGTACTTTTACAACGCGTTTTTAATGGATTAGTAATCTGCTACATTTTCAGTAAATAGTATTAGGATAGAGGAGGGGGCTGTGGGAGAGATGAGCCTCGTCTCCTGTTACACAAGCGGTCCTTCTATCCGCACTTCCGTATAAACAAATATACACCATTTAACTGGTGGTCGTTAAATTATCTAAAGTTCAAAGGGCTGTTGAACAAGTGCTTGAACACATTTCACTCGATAATCAAGGCCAAGAACACTACCAATCCTTTCATAGAGGCCACTCGTAAAACATGTTACATATTTGTAAAAGAGTTCCTTTTAAGCTTCTTTTAGAGGCCTTGGGGATTGCCTTGGGGACGAAACGTCTCAACCTATTCTCAAACTTTAAATGGGTGAGATGCCGAGCTTGCTTGAACGCTGAAGCTTCGGCGACTAATCTGAGTCTAGTGGCCATTTTTGGTAACTGGCGCTGTGGAATGCTTTAATCATTGCCAAGTTGCTTATGAACCTCTTGGTGAGTCCAATTGGACTACTGTGACCAACGTTGCCGTGGGTGACTGTGGCCGTGCTGCTCTCAGGCCAAAATGACTACAATTAACTAAAACCAAGAAACTCCAGTTATTTCCAGTCCCGATATTAGTTATATACTGACTAAAACTTGTATTTATAAGTTTCAAACTTGAAAACCTTTAAACGACAATATATATAATCCATATGTGACAACACCCCCCCCCCCCCACAAATAAAAACTTTACACACTTACACACATCACTAACGTGATGCATCAAATTAACAATCACAAGGGCCGTGAAGAGGATTCGAAACTTTTGTTTATCTAAATAATTCAATTACAGAGAAAGGTTGAAACAACTAACAACATACAACATTTTTTCTGTTCATTGTCTTCTCCTACGCTCCCTTGCTATCCTCTGTTTATTCCTATTACCTTTCCTTCGGTGGTTATAATGGGAGCTGCCTCGTATGGGCCAATAGGCCTTCTGCAGTTCTCATTATTACTACTATTCTCTACACCTTACTTTCCTCCTCACCTCTCTCTTGCCTATTTATTTCCCGTTCTCTACCTCCTCATCACAAGCGACTTGAGAATGGTCCAGGACGGACCGAAACGTCGTCGTCCCTTCAACTTCTAGTGTGTGGTCTGGTCAACATACAACATTAATGAAGATGTTTAGGTCCGTCGTGGACCCTAACCAAGATGATGAGCCCAGAGTGGGTCAAAATGTCTTGGCCATCACGTGACACGTGTGGAACAGGTTAAACCGTTCAATTTGTGGTAGCCAAGTTCAGCAGCACCACACGTGACGAGTAATGAGCAAACGTCTCAATATACGCCATGACCCCTTGCAAGGCCCAGTAACACTCAAACAATCGACACCATACGACACAGTCGAAAAAAATGTTCGAATTACAAGCACGAGCGTAAATAATTACATAACATGCGGGAATTCATTACGAAATTAAACAGAGTTAACAAATACATCGCCACCAAACGCGACAAAGCGCAAATTTGACAACTACACATGAACGTCTCATGAAACTTTAAATACTCCTCCAATCACCTCCGTAATAAGCCTTCAACTAAACGATTCTTGGCGCGAGGGATCGTCCTTTCATTTTCCATCAATGAAAACTCTTGAGCAGAGGATTGCATTTTCCTCAAATCCAGAGAAGGAGAATAAAAATGTCAAAAGGAGGCTGAACTCCTCCTCCTGCGGCACAATAGGTCTGGCGAGGCACTTTGTGGGGAGGCGGACAATAGTGGCAGACTCTGAGGGCCAAGATCCTCCCCTCTCTTCCCCCCCCCCTCACTCTCTATTCCCCTCTTGTGCTGCCTCCGCTCTTCACCTTCAACACTCCAACTTATATATATATAAAGTATATATATTATTATACATAGTATATACAATAAAAATATACATAGCATATAATAAAATATGTATAATATATATATATATATATATATATAATATATATTATATATATATATATATATATATATATAAGTAAAATCAGCAATAAGCATATAAGCAAAATCTGCCAAATACAGGCGATTGATAAGGTCGATACACCTTTGTTCCCATAGCGTCTGAGACGCATGGCCCCTGGGGCAAGAGTGCCTTGGGATTTCTCAAGGAATTGGGCTCCAAGCTCATTGACGTCACCAGAGACCCAAGAGCTGCCAGTTTTTTGTTTCAGCGCCTCAGTGTGGCAATCCAGAGGGGAAACGCCTGCTGCATCCTCGGTTCCTGTCCGGAAGCGGAGGAGCTTGAAAAGATCCATAACCTTTAAGCAATCTTTGTATCAACCAATGTATATCTTGTAACCTTTAAATATATAGTAAAGCAAAAAAATCAAAAGGAAGGGGTGGTAGGAGAAAAGCACACAGAAACTGTATTGGAGGGGACCTAAACATTCCCTCTAATGCGTTATGTGTGGTTTCCTCCGAGGCTAAGGGTCCCCCTTCTTCCAGCCAGAGGTGGTACACCCTTATTTTTTGATTAAAAAAAATAATAATATATATAATAATAAAAATATAAATAGCATATATAATAAAATATACAAAATATAAATAATAAATAAATATATATATATATATATATATATATATATATAATATTATAATATATGTATATGTATATACAAATATACATCAAATATATATATATATATATATATATATATATATATATATATATATATATATATATATATATATATATAGTAAAAGAGAGGTGTGAACATGTTCGTGTCGATAGTTCATTGTTTCCTGTCCCTGGCAGAGAACTACCATCAGCGGCAGATGTTCCTCTCGAAATTATCCTCTGGTGAAGCCTGGCTGTACTCAGGCGCAGATGATAGACACAATGGAGGCAAGCTTCGCAGCGTAGCTTGCCTCCCCAACTCTTTAGTGGTCGTCACAAGAAGCATAATTTTCCTAATTAGCATAGATAACTCCTAATGGGCTGAGACTGGCAGGCAGGCGAGCCCCCCCCCCTCCCCCTCCACCAGAGGCTGCCATTAAAAGGGGGCCCTTGGGCCAAATGACCTCAAATAGATCGTTGGTCGTTAAGTCCAACAAGGTAGATAGGCATGCAGACCTCCAATCATCTGGGACACCTGTCGAGAAAAATACCGGTGTCATTTCTCTGACAGAATCCAGATATGCAAAATTCAATTGCGAGTTTTACTTCCAAAATGGTGGATAAGAGAGAATTCCATCATTTTACTACTTGCAAGAATGTAAATATAGCCGAAAAACACAGTAGTTTTAAGATGAAATACGACTAGAACCCTTTTTCTGGGTAGTTCGGATAAGCAAGGTTCTACGGATAAGATGAAACAGGGAAGGAAAGGAAGGGAACTATCAGGGGAAAGCACCAAGCCATTACGACTATATAGCACTGGGAAGGGGTCAGGATAAGGATTTGGGATGGGACGTAGGGAAAGGAATGGTGCCCCAACCACCACTTGTGGACGGTCAGGGATTGAACGCCGACCTGCATGAAGCGAGACCGTCGCTCTACCGTCCAGCCCCAAGGGCTTGGAAACAAGGGAGGAACATGAGGTTCCTTTCAGCGTATATGATCCATCAGTGAATTAATAAAGATCATTTATAATAAATCTAACTGGCCGCAATGAAAAAAAATTAATCGTTCTCCATTAGTTTTTACTAAATATTAAATACACTTCATAAAACTACCGCCAGGTAAATTAGTAGCCCTGATAACCCAATTAATGACTGAGCGTGTTTAGCGCACAAGACGGGGTCTTTAAGCAGGAAAACACAGACATTATTACCCAGAGTGGGCGAGGGGCAGCATGTTCACTATCTTACCCACGAGCGTACGCGGTCGTTAAGCTGATAATGCAGGAATAATCTGAAGTGCCTCGGGGTGCTGTTTTGAACTGTGGGAAAATATTACAGATCATTATGAAATCCCCCCCCTTCCTGTTCCCCCCTACCCCTTCCTGTGCCCCCCTACCCCTTCCTGTGCCCTCTACCCCTTCCTGTGCCCCCCTACCCCTTCCTGTGCTCCCTCCTTCCCCCCCCCCGCCCCCCCTCGACCTCCACACCCCAAGGAACCTAGGGGCCTGACAGCTGAGTGGACAGCGCTTCGGATTCTTAGTCCTGAGGTATACCCTCATTATATTATATTTAGTAATACTAAATATACCTGGGAGTTTGACAGTTGCTACGGACTGCTTCCTGGAGACGTGTAGCAAAAAAAAAAGAGGCCTGGTAAAGGACCGGGCGGCGGGGAGGCGAAGCCACGAAATCATCTCAAAATAACCTCAAGAAATAACCCCTCCTATGTTGGTTCCCTATACTTCTCTCCCCTTACTCGGAATTCTTCCCCTTTTACCCGGCACCTACCCTACACTATCCCTCCCCCAAGGTAAATAAACATTTTGTTTCTCCCCTACCTGGCTATAACACCCCCCCCCCCCCCCCGCCACGGCAACTTGCCAATTCCCTTATGTATCGCACATCATAACCGAAATTAATATTTAGTCTTGACGTATGTAAGGTGAACACCCGAACGCGATATTAAATAAAAATATAAAAAAGGGGGGTTTCATTATAGGCTACAACGAAAATATATGATACGCTGCACTTTATGGGATAATAACATGCTTTGAGAAGGCCATGTCAACAGCCGGATGGATGTAGATATGGGTGGAAAGCCATGGTAATCCCGTTCACAGTGGGTAACAGGAAAAACATTACTCTTAATGGTCATCAGGGTAAAGGTGATTAGTGTGGCACTGAAGGTCTAACAACTGCACGAGGGTTATAAAGGTCATGACACCAGCTTACTGACCAACAAGTATACTGTGGCCCTCAACACAATCCAGGACTAAAGTAAACTCTCAGTGTGTATACTGTACACCTACAAATGGGGTACACTTTTGCGTGTAACTTTGTACTCGCTTGGTTCTAACAGCCAATTAAAGAGACTAAGAGTTGCCTGTGTTTCATCATTAACATTTCTATAAAGCACTGGAGAATATATTTTAGGAAGTAAATGGAAACTTGTACAAGAGTTGTTAGCATATAAACGAGAGTAGTGTGAAGTGAGACAGCTGTTACGCTAATTATGAGAGCATTTAAAAAGGCTTTACTAATAACTTTTACAAGGAGTCATAATAACGTGGGTGACGAAAATAACCCAATATGAAATTCAATGAAAGGGACGAAGGTTTTGGTCCGGCCAAGACACTGACACCACTTGAAAAAGGTCCACGATGGACCGAAAACTTGTTATTCTTGTTTCGTGTCCCCGTGTTATTTCAATGTGAACAGTTTCACTGTGAGTTATGGATTTGCCTCCAGTAGGCTGGGAATATATATATATAATTTGCCTCCAGTAGGCTGGGAATATATATACATAAATTGCCTCCAGTAGGCTGGGAATATATATACATAAATTGCCTCCAGTAGGCTGGGAATATATATACATAATTTGCCTCCAGTAGGCTGGGAATATATATACATAATTTGCCTCCGGTAAGCTGGGTATATATATACGGAAAACAGTTTTTCAAAGACTTAATCGCCTGTAACGTTACTCAATAGATTTATGGTGAATTATCCTCAGTCTGAACAATACACTAACTGGTGGAGGGTTGGGAGAAGCATGTGTCTTCCCCACACTAACTGGTGGAAGATTGCAAATGTGTGCTCCTTGATTATCTCCAAGAGGACTGCCATGCATATTCTGAGTTCTAGCGAGTTTAGCCAGGAACACAATTGCTCCTTCAGCGCTGTATTCGGACCAGAATGTATAGTATACAAGGTCACAGAGCACTAAGACAATGTATGAAAGATTGCAGATTAGCGGCTTTAAAAGCGGGAAGTACTTATATTGAAATGAACACCAAACATGGCCACAAATCAAACGAGGACATATTGAGTCTAAAATTTTCAATATTAAAAAGACGTGTTTACCCTAATGAGGCATTTGTAGGTCATTTAAAGCCAACCATCCTTCATTAACCCGTGAAGCCATTTCTGCGGCAGTATTATCAGTCCCAGAACAGTTAGGTTTCCCCCTGAATGATATACAGCGACTATTTCATAAATTTTCAAAAAATATTTTTTTTCTGCGAATGCTTCAGTTTCCCCATATCAGACCGAATTTTGATCTCTCAATGGCTGCATTCGAATTAGATGTTAATCTAACCAAACCAGACGAGTTAACACTTCAAAGCAGCACAGCAAAAGGTATATTAACTAACACAATGTCCTTAATGTTCAAAGTCCAACGTAACATTCCAGAACGAATAGGTAGTTGAAACAAATCCGCGTTATGCATATTAGTCACAAATAAAACAGTGCTGAACTCCGGCAGGAGCTGACAATATTGTTCATAATGGAAAGTTCATATAATATCATACATGCAAAGGGGATTATGGGAGAATACGAGGAAGCATATATTACGAGAGTCCCACCCAACTAAAAGCGGCTTACGAGGTATAAAGAAAACGGGGTTAATCTGGATTTCATGGTAGTGCCTCCTGGCGCTGCCATTCTACCATGGTAGTGTAACCAACCATACGTCGTTACCAACTGAACAGTTAAGGCTCGTTAGAAACTGATACCCCGGAGGGAATCATCCCTATCCATCGATACATTCATTAACTTGGAGATGCGAACTCGGGCCTTAAACTCGGGCCTTAAAAGTACATTGACTGTTCATTCAAGTGAATGAAATATTATTGAACCATCATATGTCTTAATAGGAAGTGGTTTGACAAGGCACCGCCTTCCAAGAATGCGTTAATTGCATTCAACAATACTGTTACAGAATAGAACTATAATCCACTAATTATACTTTCCAGAAAACATTTCAACACGTACATATAAGGAGTCCAACACGAAATATAATCCCAGAAATCCAGACCCTAGATTTATTGAAATATTTTCTGGTGTTAAAAAAATTAACATTTTTTTGCATAAATTTGCATATTGCAATTAATGGTATTTATATTTTAAATATTATGGTCGATTTCCTGGAAACAATGATAGACTTGACTGTATAATGTTAAACATTTGATATTTTCGCAAAGGGCCAACACTGTTATATCTTACACAGTGGAATAGTGTTAGTGATTAGAGTAGTGAATATATCATGGGTGCTCTGTGGGGTGTGAGACGAGTCGTGGAGAATGGGGGGACAGTTGCCATAGCCGTGGAGTGAGAAAAGAGGTGACAAACGTAGGATATGAGGAAAGATGCGAGAGTCGTGAAGAATGAGGAAATATGAGAGTCGTAAAGTATGAGGAAGTGTGAGAGTCGTGAAGTGTGAGGAAAGTATTATTAACAGAGAGAAGATGAAACGTGAGAAAATCAGTAAAAAAATATTTTACAAGACAAATCTTTAAGTGGCTTGTCCCGAAGACATGGTTATTCCTTGACTCTCCTGGACACAACGCTTCATCAAACATTTACTCGTACACTCACGAAACCTGTGCCCAACCACTTGGGTCGGACGGTAGAGCGACGGTCTCGCTTCTTGCAGGTCGGCGTTCAATTCCCGACCGTCCAAGTGGTTGGGCACCATTCCTTCCCCTCGTCCCATCCCAAATCCTTATCCTGACCCCTTCCCAGTGCTATATAGTTGTAATGGCTTGGCGCTTTCCCCCTAATAGTTCGTTCACGAAACCTGTACATCTTTCCTCGATCATGGTGCCTTAGTCTGCATCTACTAAACAGCTCACAAGCCACAAATCTCCATTAACAATCCACGGCTGTTAATGTTATAGACCCATCCCTCCTCCTGTTTAGATAGTACCTATTGTGACAATCGTCAATAGTCACGAATTCGTACGTACTTAGCTTTTAGATAGTAGTATACTGACTAGTAAGGCATTCTTTTAAAATAAATGAAGCTAAAACAAACTTTTATATTACTAGGCCTAGTATAGCACACATATATACTATATTAGGGATTCTGATATCGTGTATTAGACCTAAGAAGGTTAGGCTAGGTTAGTTTGTCAAAGCAACACACAAGTACAAAATTGTTTTCCCGGTTTGTCGAACTCAATAGTTCAGATTTCTACTTTCTACTTTTCTTGAAGGTCTATATATATATACAATGGTCCTCGTCGTTACTGTACGCATAACCAAAACATGAATGGGCTGTATAGACAACCTCGCAATACATAAACCGCTTTAATAAGAAATGCAAACAAAACCGGCCTAATTGCGAGAAGATGTACAGGCTTGGTAAGATGACACATGAATCCTGACGAGTCTTGATGAACAGAAACAGAATTAACTAGTCCGAGGAGCCACCACCAACTGCACCCAGCGCTGTGGGGGGATTAGATACATTAAGCTGACCAAGCTTGTTAACTACTGTTACCTCGCCTTGTTCCAAGCGTCATACAGTGTTTGTCTTGCTCCTGAGTCCTCACTGGCTTGCTTGTCTTGGCCGGCTCCTGGATGAAGTGCTGTATAACTTATAACCAATTGCCAATATGCAACATCTTGCAATGTTAGAAACCGTTCAAGTACATTTAATATAGTATTTTTGCAACCGAAATTGCATTATTGCACGGCGTTTTATATATAGCACAGGAATTTACGTTTCAACGGTAATTTACACTAAATATGATATGATTCTTGTTAGTTACTTCTTAAGGGCAACGGAGACAGTAAATGATTGCGTTACTAACGACTCTACTCAACCACCCATCATGTTAATGGGGTAATTTGTCCAGCTTGTCTTATCTTTGGGGATGAGAATGTGGCGCGCGAAAAATTAAATGGTCGGAATGCATGAAATATATTTGTGAAGATGTTTCAAGATGACCATAAGTGAAGAAATATGTTTCAAGATAGCCACAATGGAAGAGAGATGTTTCAAGATAGCCATAATGGGAGAGAGATGTTTCAAGATGGCCACAATGGAAGAGAGATGTTTCAAGATGGCCACAATGGAAGAGAGATGTTTCAAGATGGCCACAATGGGAGAGAGATGTTTCAAGATGGCCACAATGGGAGAGAGATGTTTCAAGATGGCCACAATGGGAGAGAGATGTTTCAAGATGGCCACAATGGGAGAGAGATGTTTCAAGATAGCCACAATGGAAGAGAGATGTTTCAAGATAGCCACAATAGAAGAGAGATGTTTCAAGATAGCCATAATGGGAGAAAGGTATACACTGATGTTTTCGGGACCTCTGCGTGGTTATCGTGTCTATCCACCAGCGACTAATGCAGCTTTTGAGGGCCGCCTTGTCATTGTGATATACATCAGAGCCAAAGGCTTTTCCGTGATTGTTTTTAAATTGTTAGTGATGACAGGGCGCTGGACACCGAGAACTTTTTGTCGTCTATAATCAGCAGACGGGAAAGAAATCACAAGAATTTATTTTACTGAACAAAAATTTTCAATTGTATCATTATTTATTTGAAGTGATTGTATCTTGCGACATTATTTGGATATTATTATGCTCCGTCCCTAGAGTCATGCTCCGGTCCTAGAGTAATTTTGTCATTCTAGAGCCATGTTCAAAGTAATTTATTTATATTAAAGGTCATATGCACAGATGGTATTCACACGAACGCCTCAAGACTGAAGCAATTACACCACGTGTTCGTTTTGCTAATATAAGCTCTTTAGAGAGTATCAGTAAGCTTCTTGAGAACTCACAGCTTCATCACAGCTTTCCCTCACGAAAACTCGCTTTAACAAGTTTTGCTTTAACGACCACTTGAGTTAACGTCCACTTTAAGTGTTGGGGAGTCTCGCAAGCCTTGCTGACGGGCTATTCATGCCCGTGCCACCTCTTGGGTGGCTTAATCTTCATTAATCAATCAAGCCTTACTTTTAACGCCAATAGCAAGCTATACGACCTCACCCCACAATGGCACTTCCTTACTGCTGTCACTGCACTTTAAGGTTAAATACGGTCATGCTTGCAAAACAATCACAGTGGCGTGATATAGTAATGAAAATCATTTTGAAGCAATGGAGTGACTCGAACCCGCGACCCGGTGAATCCCAGACACCTGCCCTAACCGACTCGGCCACTCAGACCAGAGTGTGGTCGGGTTGATTGTAAAACCCTGGTTGGGCTCCGGTTTGGGGCTCCAGAAAGGTGTTTGGGATTCACCAGAATGTGAGTCACTCCATTACCTGAAAATTATTTTTACGATCAATGTTGTTTATTAATTAAAAACACTATTAATTTTACATTACATGTTATTATTATTTTAGCTAAAATAATATAATAATAAATTATTATTATTTTTGCCGGGTCTCGTGGCCGACAGGTCAGCGGCCGCGACTCATAATCCAGGGACCTGGGAATCTATTCCCGGTCAAGACAATTAACAATTAAGCGGGCAAAGTTTCTTTCACCTGGTGCCTCATTTCACATGACAGTGAATAGGTAACTAAGTTAGACAGCAGCTACGGGTTGCGTCCTGTAAACTCACAACTAGTTGTGCTTGCGGGAGTTGAGCTTCGGCTCTTTGGTCCCACCTCGCAACCGTCAATCAACAGGTGTACTGGTTCCTGAGCCTATTGGGCTCTATCATATCTACATTTGAAACTGTGTATGGAGTCAGCCTCCACCACATAAGTTTCTAATGCATTCCATTTATTAACTACTCTGGCACTAAACAAATTATTTATAATGTCTTTATGGCTCATTTGGGCACTCAATTCCCACCTGTGTCCCCTAATGCGTGTGCCCCTTGTGTTAAATAAACTGCCTTTGTCTACCCTATAAATTCTTTGAGAATCTTGAGAGCCCAATAGGCTCAGGAACCTGTACACCTGTTGATTAGCGGTTGAGAGGCGGGACCAAAGAGCCAGAGCTCAACCCCCGCAAGCACAACTAGGTGAGTACATACACACACACACACACATCCCAGGAAGCTGCCCGTAGCAGCTATCCAACTACCAATTACCTATTTATCGCTAGGTGAACAGTGCACCAGGGTTAAAGAAACTCGGCCCATTGGTTTCTGCCTTGTCGAACCCGGGCCCTTAGGATTACGACCCCAGAGCGCTGTCCACTCAGTCGTTAGGCCTGTGTGTGTGTGTGTGTGTGTGTGTGTGTGTTGTGTGTGTGTGTGTGTGTGTGTGTTAGAGAAATATATATAAATATACAGGCAAAACAAACGTAGTGTCAGTACATTAAACAACTGGCGGTTCGACAGGCGGGGTCCAAGAGCTAACAGCTCGATCCTGACCATTCCTCCCCCCCCCCCCCACAATCACAACACATCTGCCCGCCTCTTTAACTCACGTGCCATAAATGACTCAACACAATTATCGGAAAAAAGGATCATTAACGTATAAATAATTTAGTCTTTGTTGTGTTGTTTCTGTAGATGGCAGAATACCTCGTAACACTGCGACAAAAAACCTTTCCCCACTAATCGCCTCATCCTTCTCTCTCTAATTCGTCCGGGCCTCTCTTCCTTCCTCCTCTCTCTCCTTCCCTCACCCAGTTCTCCTTCGCATCTAATCATCTCGCATCTTCACATCTCCGTTCATTGTCGTTCTTCTCCTTTCTCCCCCAATTTAGATGAAATAAGTGTTTACCGCTGCGCTGCTTGCTGCTCGCGTGCCGGGATTACGGCCTGTGAGGGGGCGCATGTAGTGTCTTGGTTGGTTGCTCGCCTCGGACGCTCGGCACGGAGGTTTGGCACGGATGCTCGGCATCGACGCTTGCACGGACGCATGGCACGGACGCATGGCATAGATGCTCGCCTCGGACGCTCGTCACGGAGGTTTAGCACGGATGCTCGGCATGGACGCTTGCACGGACGCATGGCGACTGCGATGCCCGGCACGGACGCTCGCACAGATGACTGTCCAGTTATATATGACTGTGGTTAAAGTTTTTGGAATGAAACTAAATATCGAAAACAAATGATTAAAACTACCCCGTTCTGGGCTACCTAGAGGCAAGCACTTGCAAGTGTAACCGCCCAGTCTTTGTTGAATGAAGAGCTAGCAAGTCTCCCATCTAACACACCCTCCACTTTCCATCCAACCCCTCCCATACATCCCTTTCCCTACCAACTCTTTCCCCCTCCATATTTTTTTTTGCAAGTCTATGGCTACTAATTCAATAATCAGTGCTATTGTTTACTCCCAATCCATGGTTATGTTAGGTTAGATTGGGTTAAAAAGAGTATTATTCTCAAACATGCGAAAAATTAAATTCGAAAACTTTATGAGTATCCCTAGATATTCATATTAAAGAAAACCTAGATTTCAGGCTGTATCAAAGAAAACGTGCTAACCATATACTTTTATTTATTTTAATCTATTGATATATAATACAATAAAGTTATAACGTGGTAATATTCTCTGTTTTGGACAAAGGTTCACTTGCCAGTTTACAAATAGACTATTATTTGAACCGTAATATGCTTTTAAACCATCACAAATATTTAGATAACTATCCAGGTGTTCTAAGAGCGGGTTTGGTGTTTCTATGTAATCACTTTACCCTAAGGACTGGCTGAATTACTGATAAGCTATATCGCCAGTATCAGATACAAGCAGGAAATATAATATACAGTAGTAAAATATCTAACCGTGATGATATTAAAACTGTTGTAACATGAGTAAAAATTCCTTAAAAATATCGAACAATTTAGTTAAAATTTACGCACCAAGTTTCGCAAGTCGAGGTTAAAAGTTTCCAGAGAACTCTGAACAAAAAACCAAGGTTGTCTCTACGACTGACAAGGAATAGAGAAAAGGAATAGAGAAGAGAAATAGTTTAACTGAACACTCTCGAGCTCTCATTTTTACACTTCAACGAAGAAAGTTAACGAATTTGTTTTACAATTTGTAAGAATTGCACAAGATTTTTACAACCCTCCGTGTATTTCAAAGTGTGTGCTCTCCTACATGTACTTATCGGGTTGAGTGCTAGCTCTACCAAGTGTTTATGTTGTGTGGTTGTACTCACCTAGTTGTGCTTGCGGGGGTTGAGCTCTGGCTCTTTGGTTCCGCCTCTCAACTGTCAATCAACTGGTGTACAGATTCCTGAGCCTATTGGGCTCTATCATACCTACATTTGAAACTGTGTATGGAGTCAGCCTTCACCACATCACTGCCTAATGCATTCCACCTGTTAACTACTCTGACACTGAAAAAGTTCCTTCTTACATCCCTGTGGCGGCTCATTTGGGTACTCAGTTTCCACCTGTGTCCCCTTGTTCACGTACCTCCCGTGTTAAACAGTTTATCTTTATCTACCCCTGAAAATTCCTTTGAGAATTTTGTAGGTAGTGATCATGTCTTCTCTTACTCTTCTGTCTTCCAACGGCGTGAGGGGCATTTCACGCAGCCTTTCCTCGTAACTCATGCCTCTTAGTTCTGGGACTAGCCTAGTGGCATACCTCTGAACTTTTTCCAGCTTTGTCTTGTACTTGACAAGGTACGGCTCCATGCTGGGGTCGCATACTCCAGGATAGGTCTTGTATATATTGTATACAAGGTTTTGAATGATTCCTTGGACAGGTTCCTGAAGGCAGTTCTGATGTTAACCAGCCTTGCATAAGCCGCAAATGGTATTATTTTTATGTGAGCTTCGGGAGATAGGTTTGATGTGATATCAACTCCCAGATATTTCTCTTTGTCCGTTTCATGAAGGACGTCATCTCCCATTCGGTATCTCTGTGTCTGGCCTCCTGTTTCCTTCGCCTAGTTTCATTACCTTACATTTACTCGGGTTGAACTTTAAAAGCCATTTGTTGGATCATTAATTCAGTTTGTCTAGCTCATCTTGTAGCCTCATACTATCTTCCTCCGTCTTAATCCTCCTCATAATTTTTGCCTCATTGCAACACGGGTGTTTCCGTTCTTTTACTTTTTAATCTTGTTTTACCTTCACCCTGTCCTTAATCTTTATTCACTTCTGAAACCAAGGGACCCCCAGAGCTATACTTGAGCCGACCCCTCGCCACGTGGTCTTAAACCGTTGACCGGCTTAAGATTCTACAACCTTATGACGTGAAAACAGACTTCTAGCACAACTCTATAATCGCCTTGCGCTGCCACCACCAGACCATTACCACTGAGCAATGACCGAGGTCCGGATCGATCATGCTAATTAATAAACCTTGGGGCTTGATCCCCACTAGTAATATATGGGAGGGATCAATTTTTACGCCTGGTTAACTATTCCTTCTTTTAGCTCTGGAATTTCTCCTTGCTCTAATATGAAGACCTTCTGGAATGTCTTATTGAGTTCCTCGCACACTTCCTTGTCGTTTGTAGTGAATCTCTCTTTCCCTATCCTCAGTTTCATTACCTGTTCCTTCACTGTTGTTTTTCTCCTGATGTGCAGCAATTTAGGTTGTCCTTTCCTTGCTTGCTATGTCGTTTTCGTATTGTCCTTCTGCCTCTCTTCTCACCCTGACGTATTCATTCCTGGCTCTCTGGTATCCTTCTCTGCTCTCAATTAAGTGTCCTCTTATTTCTATAGTTTCTCTACGCCCTTTTACTTAGTTGCTTTGCTTGCTTACATCTCTGATTAACCCATTGGTTTCTCATCTGCATTTCATTTTTTCCCTTTTGGACCGGGATAAAGTTGTCTGCTCCCTCCTTACACTTCTGCATGATGTATTCCATCATGTCTTGGGCCGTCTTTCACCCAAGCTATGTTTCCCATGTTATATCTATTAGGCATTTTCTTATCTCCACATAGTTTTCCTTACTTAATGCCAGCCTTTTATTTTCAGGTCCTTGAGGTCTTTTCAGGTTAATGTACTTCCTTGAGTTCATTAACCCTTCTTCGACCAGATACTCAAACGTCAGTATACTGTGAGAGCTCAATCCTACTGGGGCCTCGAAGCCGATTTCCCTCATGTCGGAGTCGTTCAGAGTGAAGACTAGGTCTGTGTGTTTGTCTGTGTGTGTGTGTGTGTGTGTGTGTGTGTGTGTGTGTGTGTGTGTGTGTGTGTGTGTGTGTGTGTGTGTGTGTGTGTGTGTGTGTATGTATTCACCTAGTTGTGCTTGCTGGGGTTGAGCTCTGCTCTTTCGGCCCGCCTCTCAACTGTCAATCAACCGTTACTAACTACTATTTTTTTGCAGACGAGGAGTCACAATAACGTGGCTGAAAATATGTTGACCAAACCACACACTAGAAAGTGAAAAGACGATGTTTCGGTCCGTTCCGAACCATTCTCAAGTCGATTGTGTCACAATCTCAAGTCAAGTCCCAATCGACTTGAGAATGGTCCAGGACGGACCGAAACGTCGTCGTCCCTTCACCTTCTAGTGTGTGGTCTGGTCAACATACTTTAGCCACGTTATTGTGACTCATCGCCTACAAAAAAAGGTAACTTTTGCTTAACCAGAAATATACGAACCAAAGAGCCCACCTAACCTAACCTAACCTAACCTAACCTATCCTAACCTAACCTAACCTAGCCTAACCTAACCTATCCAGGCCGAGGCATGGAACTCATTAAAACTACGGAGCTTGTGACCAGCCAAACATGAGAGCTGCCCCAGCAAAGTGATCCTGAGTGTCACACATAAATTAACCTCACTGAGCAGTTTAAACAATATTGATCACAACATATGTACCGAGGTGAGAATCGTTTTGTTTACATACTAACATTCAAGCTAGGCTACACTTATGTGGTTAGGCGGTAATGTTATCCCTCTATATCTATGCTATCGGGACGGAGGTTAGTGTTGTTGTGTGTATTTTGGATCGCTGTGATCATAGCCAGTTTGGAGAGGAACAAGGTATAATTTGGCCAATTATTTATCTGGGAATTATTTATAATACCAGATTCTATGTTATTTATTTGTGTATACGCGAGTAACTGTTAGCTGTTGCAGGGTTTTCGTGATTATTGTTGATACTGCAAAGTGGAGAGATAATTACATGTCCGTGCTATAAATTATTGTATAATGTTGCAGGGACGCTTAACCTAGGTGGCGCGTCTGCGGTAATAACCAATTTATCATACATTATAATTCATTAGAATAACATTATTATAGCTACAGAATTAATAAATTAATGTATAAAAAGTATGTGCAGTAAAATTACTCCTTTCTGTTAAACTACTTACGTAGAGAGTTAAAGAAGAAGGCTCTTAGTGTGCATACCTGGGCCAGGATTCTTCAAGCATTTCCGTGACTAATTACGAAACCTGTACATCTTTCCTCGACCTTGGATGCTATGAAGCCTTATGAGCTTTTGAAACTTTGTAACTGAAGATTACTGAAGACACCCTAGTATCGCTTCGAAAAATTCTTAAATAAATTTAAATAAAGCCACAATGACTGAGGATAGATGCAGAGGTTTCGTAAATAGGTGTGTAAATACTTGGTGAATCCTGGCCCTGGACCCTAATATTTCTAGCACACAATTTCTACCTGGCGGATGGCAGCCATAACAGGTCGCGAAAATTCAACAACTGTTACCAAGATATACTGATCGGCACTAGGCTAACCGACACAAATTCAGTCGTTGGTCGAGGGACTGATTCCACAATTCCTCGTGATTTGCAAATGCGGCCCGTGTGAGACAGGGGATAAACTTTCCTGTCACGTTCCTTACTATTCAGAAGCCCCCACAACGTTGCTGATGATTTAAGAACAGTTAATCTCTCGTGGAAGAGAACTTCAAAGGTCTCAAAGGAGCCTCTTGGAAGGGCTAAAAGCATATCTAGATGCAAAGGTGTAAACATGAGGCAGCGTGAGGTAAAGCTTAATGATCTTACACACAAGAGCTCTCGTACACCCACACACTGGCTACAGTGGAGGTGGTGATGTTTACATGTATTCCAAGTATGTGTATACCTACTTACCCCACTCTCCTGTATATCCACTTCACGGTTCTACACCTGTATGTAATACTAATGATAGTGTGTGTGGGGGGGGGTGGATTCACCTACTTGTATTAACCTAGTTGTGCTTGCGGGGGTTGAGCTCTGATCTTTCGGTCCTCCTCTCAACTGTCAATCAATCAACTGTTACTAACTACTAACTTTTTTTTCCTCGCGCACACACTCCCAGGACGCAGCCCGTAACAGCTGCCTAACTCCCAGGTACCTATTTGCTACTAGGTAACAGGCGCATAAGGGTTAAAAGAAACTCTGTCCATTTGTTTCTTCCATCACCGGGGATTGAACCCGGACCCTAGGATTACGAGTCCAGAGCGCTGTCCACACAGCTATCAGGCTCCCAATGCGTGGTGTGGAGTGCGTGGTGAGCGTGCATGCGCGTTATATTTCGATTCGCACCAAGATAGAGATAGTTTCTGATAAAAGGTTTATCTGCCACTCATGTTGCCTCTTCCAAGATTTTCGTTTTTCCATATTGCACACCAACTTGCATGACGAGAAAATCTCCTTGTAACACAGCCCAGCGGACTGCATTCACAGCAGGCCCCTGGAACACAAGCTTTGGTCTTCCCTTTGCAAGCTCACGATTGCTAGAGCTCTATGTATCAAGCTTTGCCACAAAATCTATCTCCCAAACTTGGGAGTCTCCAAATAATATGCTCCACTAATCAGTGCCTAAGAGCAGTATGGTTAGACAAATTACATGCGCCACTAATCCCCTTGAACACGCACCGCGACCAAACATTTCAATGGAATCTGCACCATCATAACCACTTGTCTCCAGCACCGACCGCCGCCACCTATCATCAACCTGGGACACCATCTCCCGGGAACGCGTTCTCACCGGAAGATTACTCCTCGCTCCTCAGACGTCACATGTCTAGGACGCGCAGCCTTATTTCCACCTTTGAGTTAATACTTACAAGATTTCTTCTTACGTTTATTCTCGTGATTGAGAAACACCAAGATGGCGGGTTGTAGTTGTGTAAGGAAACAACCTGACATCCAGATATACCTCATTACCTATAATCACTGAATTATATTAACTGGCTAACAACTCAACTTTCAACAGGCTGTTAAACTAGTTAATATTAAAATAACCTTCAGGCACATGAACCAGGATTTTAATTAGTTTTGTCGGTGACAGGAAGCCTGGGTACGTATATGATTCAGGCTTGTATTGAGGTTGCACCCCTCTCCAGGTTGCAACCCTGAAGAGTTGCACCTCTTCATGATGTGTTGCGCGTGAGACCATTACCAGGTAATAGTCTCGTGCACAAATCAATGTCACCTGTCTCCATTTTATCATTGTTGTATTTAGGCATGGATCGCCCAACCTAACACCATAAATCCGAACCATTCAATTCCGAGGCTGACTAGGCTATTAAGTTCCAGAATTCAGGGAACTGAACTGAATATGAATTTGAAAAGGTACTAGATAGGACATGATCCAGATATACAACATATTTGGGGGCACTGACACGAGTTGAATATCATCAAGAGGGTTTGCGCGGAGTCCCAGCATGTAAAGGAGCTACGGAGGTGTGATGAAGCACTGAGGTGTTATACCTTAATAAACTTATTTCAATTTCATTAGGTGTGAGGGAGAAAAATCTAAGGGAGAACAGGTCTTGCATCAGACACATGCATAAACATTTTATTTATTTTATTTATTTTTATATACATACAAGAGTTCTTCAGCCACTAAGTTCAGTTCAGCAGCCACTAACACGCAGGGCAAGTCCTTAATCTTAATTTTCCCTGGAACACGACCGCCAAATCGTTTACCAACCAGGTACCCTTTCACTGCTGGGTGAACAGGGGCGTACAGTTAAGGATTGCCGCCTAGTCAATCCTCCCCGGCCAGGATTTGAACCCAGTCCAAATCGCTCGCTGGCGAGTGTTTTACCACTGCGCCACGGCGACTATGGAGCAAGACAGACAGACAGACACGCACACATCTATCCACAACTAAAACGTACCGACCAAACAAGTATTACCACATATAAAAATTCACATATGGGAATTTGTAAACGGCACAAAAGGTTGTTAATAACTGAGACAAACAACATAATATAAGATAAGAGTGAGAGGAAACACAACGTAGCGTCCATATGTACAGGACAACTGACATGGTGAAAAAGAAATAAATATTTACAACGAATACCAATTGAGAGAGATGAACATGGATAAAAGCTAGACAGATGAGCAAGAGAGGGATATGAAAATAGTATGAAACAGTAGCAAAT
>WNGS01063839.1:8308795-8326413 GCA_020271785.1 Procambarus virginalis
GCATCCCTTATGGCTCGCCTGAGTTTGTAGTGTCCACACTTGCGCCTTTTTCGTCCTGTTCCTCTTCATGCTAAACATTTAAGATCTGTTAACTTTATGAATGCCTTGAAGGATCTTACCCATGATGGTGAAGAGTCCTTGTCTAGGTGTCTGGAGGGTACACGGATGTTCACCAGTTGAGTGAACACCCACCGTTGTTATAGGTTATATGACCCCAGGTGTGTGTGTGTGTGTGTGTGTGTCTCTTTGTATCACCTAATTGTGCTTGCGGGGGTTGAGCTTGTCTTGTCCCGCCTCTCAACTGTCAATCAACAGGTGTACAGATTCCTGAGCCTACTGGGCTGTGTGTGTGTGTGTGTGTGTGTGTGTGTGTGTGTGTGTGTGTGTTGTGGTGTGTGTGTGTGTGTGTGTGTGTGTGTGTGTGTGGTGTGTGTATTCACCTAGTTGTGCTTGCGGGGGTGAGCTCTGATCATTCAGCCTGCCTGTCAACTGTCAATCAACTTTTTTTTTATACATCCATACACACACATACAGGAAGCAGCCGTAACAGCAATCTGACTCCCAGGTTCCTATTTACTGCTAGGTAACGGGGGCATCAGGGTGAAAGAAAGTCTGCACATATGTTTCCGCGTCGGGAATCGAACCCCCGGACCTCAGGATTACGTATCCAGCGAGCTGTCCACTCAGCCGCCAGGCGCCCTAGGGGTGTGTGTGTAAACTGGTAAACTGTCGGCTTAGTTCAGTAGCTATATACTGATAGTAATAATGCCATTATCATTAATATAATTGTCACATCCTGGCATATGCAACTATTGTATTGTAAACAATATAAATAAATTGTCATTAGGACAATTAAATCTCTACTACAACGTACATTACCTCCCACGTAAAGTTATTTTAAGAGTTCTTTGCCAGAAGGCAGAGTTGGAGTGAACGAACTCTCTAAACTCTGACACACACACAGAGATCACACTAACGTGATGCATCAAATGAACAAATGCACAAAGGCCGTGAAGAGGATACGAACCTGCGTCCGGGAGCATTCCAGACACTGCCTTAATCGACGGAGCTACGACAGGGTAAAAAGGGTTGAAACCCTTTTGAATCCTCGTCACGGCCTTTGTGGATTTGTTCTCTAAACTCTGCTCAGATTTAAACTGAAACGCAAATAGTATGTTAAAAAAAATTGGAATTTGTTGAAGATTGTAACAAAATTGAATTTCCCATCGAGAGAATTTTGAAAGGTAATAAACAGATAGCCCATATGAGCACCTGGCTCGGGGGATGACCGGGCATTTTGAGAGCTTGTGCCCGAATTGGCGATATTCCTCTCGAAAAATTCTCGCGTGCCCATGTTGAA
Organism: Procambarus virginalis; assembly: GCA_020271785.1. NCBI lineage: Eukaryota > Metazoa > Arthropoda > Malacostraca > Decapoda > Cambaridae > Procambarus > Procambarus virginalis. Next base: position 8,310,156 of record WNGS01063839.1, read on the forward strand.
AAAAAAAATGCTTGAAAGCATTCTTTTAAATTATTTTCTTTAGGAGACCAGTTACTTCTGAATTATTTTAATTAATACAGCTCTTGGAATTACTTAGTAACTAGTAATTCATAGGAATTAAAGGATTGGTAACAATAATATTGGATCTTTTTAAAGGAGGAGTGTTGTTGCTTATATACGTGTATTAATTGATTTACGATTAACAAAAGTATAACAGAGATTCAAATAAATGAAAGCAGTATTGAATGCCTGTAAAAAAAATTGTCAGAAATGTTTTTAAATGAAAAATGGAAATAGCAATCCTAGGTCTCCCAGCAAGGTACAGTCACGCATATACTCCCTTTTTCCTCTGAGCGCACTCCTAGCTCTCCTAGCACTACTAATACTCCTAGCTTCCTAGCACTCCTAGCTTGGCTAGTGGTCTCCCCGTTCGCTGTATTGTGTTCCCTAATCCTGCTGCAAAGTCCACTTTCATCAACTTGAAAGGTCTTCAAAAACACTTTATCGTCCTTGCCTTTATTTTTTGACCTTGTTCCCTGTATTGTATTTGTGGTCAATATCATGTCCTCGCCCGTGTTTTCTTAAGTCAAATATCATTTATCAAATATCATTCACAATCGACTTGAGAATGGTCCAGGACGGACCGAAACGTCGTCGTCCCTTCACCTTCTAGTCTGTGGTCTGGTCAACATACTTTAGCCACGTTATTGTGACTCATCGCCTGCATCATTTATCAGATTTAGTAATTGAAAATTGTTCATTTATGATCCATTACTCATTAGTCGTGTTTGCCTCGGGTATATTTGATTATAATATCGATTTTTTAATCAAGAGATATGTTTATAAGCAAATGTAGTTCCGGACTTGGGGAGGGAGGATGGTTCCAGACTCGTGAGGCATTCGTTCGAAACTTAATTGTCTCTAGTTATTACCATAAGGCGTGGAGTGTTTTAAAACTGTGGAGAGAGGATAGAGCGTATACTTGATGAAATACACCTGCGAACTGTGAACAGTGAACCCTCTTAGGTTCAGTAGAATCTGTGAAATATGTATAGCAGACGGGTAGAGCATTCTTTGAACCTTCCGGGGGGGGGGAAATCCTGCTTTAGGAAGTGACATGAAAAAGATAAAAGAATGAATATACACAATGAAATCACAATAGCGTGATGTATCAATGAACCTCATATTGAGACAATGGAGTGACTTCGGGTTGAGGTCACTCCATTGCCTCGAAATGATTTTCAGGACGAATATTGTTATAACGAAATATAGTCGTGCGGTTGAACAAGTATGCAAATCAGTATTAAAGTTGTGGCGTGATGGAAGGGTCGTGTCTGTGTGCCGCCACACAGTCCCTCCTGGGATTACTCTAGTTGATGGCCGCTTGGGTTGCAGTTTGCATAAACAGATGGAACACAATTTTCGGGGAAACGTGACAGTCTGATGGGGCCTATGAGGAGAAATTGTGTGGTCCATAACTGACTTGTTTGGGCTGGAGTGCAGGAAATATATTGGGGGTTTGGGAAAGAGAAGCGTGTGGGGGAAGCGTCGCCAGTTGGGGGGGAGGGACAGGATTGGTGGATGTTGTGGTAGGCATGGATGGGGGTTGTGGTAGATGGCTGGGGGGAGTTGTGGTTGTGGAAGAAAGGTGGTTGATGTTCTGGAAGAGAGATGGTGGTTGTGGTTCTGTAAGAGAGATGGTGGATGTGGTTCTGTAAGAGAGATGATGGTTGTGGTTCTGGAAGAGATGGTGGTTGTGGTTCTGGAAAAGAGATGGTGGTTGCGGCTCTGGAAGAGAGATGATGGTTGTGGTTCTGGAAAAGAGATGACGGTTGTGGTTCTGGAAAAGGGATGATGGCTGTGGTTCTGGAAATCCCTGGACGAGCTAATCTCACATCATTATAGAACCTACATCAATCACGGAATAAGTTGCTGAATACATAACGCGTAACAACGCCTCGTGGCACAAAAACTATCAGGAGTGTGCCTCTGGGCTCACAAGGTGTCACTGTCTGTGGATAGTAAATGCGTGCTTCAGTTTTCCCCTGAACACTTAATTGCTTTTACGTTGTGCAAGCATTGAGGCTGCAACATTCCACTTGCATTGTGTTGATTATAGAAGGTTTCGAGCGAGAGTCTGGCATTTTATTCTCTAAATTTAAACTTCAGAGTTGAGTATTTATCCTGAGCTTGTCAGAGGGAGGAGGGGGAAGGGGGGGGGTGGCGCTTTCGTCCCCTGCTTGGGAAGTTTCAATATTATGTTGGAACATTTGATCCCCTGGAGTGTGTGTGTGTGTGTGTGTGTGTGTGTGTGGTGTGTGTGTGTGTGTGTGTGTGTGTGTGTGTGTGTGTGTGTGTGTGTGTGTGTTCACTTAGTTGTATTCATCTAGTTGTGCTTGCGGGGGTTGAGCTTTGCTCTTTCGGCCCGTCTCTCAACTGTCAATCAACTGTTACCAACTACTAATTAATTCCCCCCCCCCCCAGGAAGCAGCCCGTAACGGCTGTCTCATTCCTAGGTACCTATTTACTGCTAGGTAACAGGGACATCAAGATGAAAGAAACTCGGCCCATTTGCTGTCCGCCTTTGCCGGGGATCGAACCCGGACCCTAGGATTACGGTCCCAAGCGCTGTCCACTCAGCTACATGCCCCCTAGTGTGTATTTACGTCCTAGTATTCACCTATTTGTGTCTGCAGTGTTGAACAGTTAGCTCTTTGACCCTGCCTTTCTAGTCACCAGTTCCCGCCAAACACACACTGAAACTACGACGTTGGTACAACGTTCGAACAAGTTTTAACACTTATAACAACCAATATAGCAAGTTGTAACAACGTTCTAATACGTCATAAACACGTTAAGCCAAGATGTAACAACTTTATTACAAATTGTAACAAGCGGAAAATAGAGACAGTTTCGGTTTGTGTTTCCAGGGTTCTGACTAATGTAATGACTCCCGACCCATTTTCTCCATAATATCTAATGCGCCAACTACTCATCCAATCCCAAGATGTAGCACACAGCAGCCGTCTAACAACCGCCACAACACATAGCCAGTTCCAAATGTAGATATGATAGGGCCCAGTAGGCTCAGGGATCTCTACACCAGTTGATTGACAGTTGCGAGGCGAGACCAAGGAGCCAAAGCTCAACCCCAATAAGTACAACTAGGTGAGTACACACACACCAGTTGATTGACAGTTGAGAGACGGTACCAAAGAGCCAAAGCTCAACCCCCGCAAGCACATTAGGTGAGTACACACACACCAGTTGACCCACCAGTTGATTGACAGTTGAGAGACGGGACCAAAGAGCCAAAGCTCAACCCCCGCAAGCACAATTAGGTGAGTACACACACACACTCATTCCTCTCATTGTTAGCCGATGATGCTAAAATTATGAGAAGGATTAAGACACAGAAAGACAGCAAGAGGCTACAAGATAATCTGGACGGACAAGGAATGGTCCAACAAATGGCTAATAGAGCCTGACAGCTGTGTGGACAGCGCTTCGTATTCGTATTCCTGAGGTTCCGGGTTCGATCCCCGGTGGAGGCGGAAACAAATGGGCAAAATGTTTCTTTCACCCTGATGGCCCTGTTACCTAGCAGTAAATAGGTACCTAGGAGATAGGACTACGTTCTGCTTCATGGAGGTATGTAACAAAAACGAGGCTTGGTCGATGACCGAGCCGCGGGGACGCTAAGCCCCGAAATCATCTCAAGATAACCTCAAGATAGAGTTTAACTCAAGCAAATGCAAATTGATGAAGATAGGCGTAGGGAGCAGGAGGACAAACACACGGTACCAACTGGGAGAGGAAATCCTTCAGGAATCGGAAAGATCTGGAGGTTGATATCACACCAGACCTGTCCCCTGAAGCCCACATCAAACTGATGTCATCAGCGGCGTATGCAAGGCTGGCAAACATAAAAACTACTTTCAGAAACTTGTGTAAGAAATCATTCAGAACCTTGTATACCTCATATGTCAGACCAATACTGGAGTATGCGGATCCAGTGTGGAGTCCACATCTAGTCAAACACAAAACGAGGTTAGAAAAGGTTCAGAGGTATGCCACCAGACTGGTCCCCGAGCTGAGAGGAATGAGCTACGAGGAAGATTACTGGAACTGAACTTCACGACACTGGAAGACAGAAGAGTTAGGGGAGACATGATCACTACCTATAAAATTATCAGAGGAATTGACAAGGTAGATAAAGATTTATCAAAATTTATTTAAAGAACTATTTAGCACAGGTGGTACGCGAACAAGGGGGGCACAGGTGGAAATTGAGTACCCAAATGAGCCACGGGGACATTAGAAAGATTGTTTCAGTGTCAAGAGTTGTTAACAAGTGGAATGCATTAGGCAGTGATGTGGTGGAGGCTGACTCCACACACAATTTCAAATGCAGATATTCCTGAGGTAGGCTCAGGAATATGTACACCAGTTTATTGACAGTTGAGAGGCGGGACCAAAGAGTTGAAGCTCAACCCTCGCAAGCACAAGTAGGTGAGTTCACACCTCGGTTCTCGCGGCTGAGTGGACAGCGGTCCAAGGTCGTAGTCCTAAAGGCCGAGGCAGAAACAAGTAGGGCAGAGTTACTTTCTGGTGATGCACCTCTTCACCTAGTAGCAGTAAAGGTACCTGGGGGTTAGACCTGGGAGATTAGTACCTGGGGAAATATATATATAGTAGACAAATAGAGCGGTTAGACAGAAGGGGGAGAGGGGGGGGGTCCAAGAGCTAATAGCTCGATTCTGCTGGTACAAATAGTAAATACACACGGCCTCCCTACGCTCACTCAGGGCGCATGCGCGAAGTCAGGTCTTAACGATGCCATTAATTACTCAACGACGAGAGATCGACCAAACGCAAAATAAATATGTGGATTGTTGAGCGAGTGCCGCTAATTGAGGGCCTCTTTGAGTGAAGCGGATTGATGCCCTCGACAAGAAAGAGGGTTCTTGCCGACCTCCAACAGTTCGAATCTTTTCTCCCTCTTTAAACTCGGTGTTTGTTATATCATCTTTGCTTGTTACGGAGGCTTTTGCTGGAAGGTTAATTGTGCCGGAATACTAGTAGTAGTAGTAGTAGGCATCCATCAGTCTCAGTAGACTATGGTGTTGCGCACCGGCCTGGTCTGGAGTGGCCTCACCAGGGCGCAAAACCAGGGTAGGTTGATATGGAGGAGAAGCTGTTACCCAGGCAGCAGGTCCTCCCTCTCCACGGCGCCGAAAGTCCCCAATGTAAAGGCGATCACCAATACGATTGGTTCCAGCGCCGTCGCAGGAACTGTGAGTTCCGGGGTTGACTTCGAAATACTAGATATGTTGCAATGCAAGATGTGCAGCTCAAAATCTTTCCTGGTTGCTCTAGTATTTTTGTTATTTTTAGTTAAGAGTTAATAGTACAGGAAAAGTATTGTTTAGTGTGGAGAAGATTTGCGATTTTTGTTTTGTTAAAATTTGCATCTTAAAAGGTGGGTGTGTTCGGCAGGTGGGTCTATTTTGTCTTGTAAAGCATTGTCATTGTCATTGTCATTGCCAACTGGATCGTCAGTTGATCAAATATATTTGTATATTATTTAAATATATATAAAAATCTTTATATTTATATTATTAAAGTCCTAGACACACTAGAGGGCCATACAACAAACTCCCAGTAATCTAGCTTGTGAAAATAACACATAGGCAATATATTGGCTCTCCTCCCTGCTATCATGAATCTCCCGGGTTTTATGTTGCTAATGGGGGCCGCCCTCCCGACGATAACAAACGGGCTCGTGCTATAAAGAATCGTTCATTTTCGCACCAAACAGCATTCGGTATTAAGCAATGTTTTTGGTGATTTGTTGGTAATATTTGGCTGGAGCGAAAAGCATCTGTGTCTCGATTGTTAAGTCCCCGACCGTCGAAGTGGTTGGGCACTATTCCTTTCCCTCCGTCCTGTTGTAAATCCATGTCGTAATATCCTTTCAGAGTACTATGTTAAAATAATGGCTTAGCGATTTATCCTCGTAATTACCTCATAATTCACTTAAGTGCTTGTTAAGAGAAGCAGTTCGATTTGCGGTAGGGAATATATTGGAAATGTCTCCTGTAGTAAATTGTATATCACAGCAGTGTGAAGGATCTGGTATGAGTCGTGTATTTTAAGGAATGGTTTGATTGGTGAGGTAGATAGCGGCTGGTGATGTGGGTGAGGCTGGAGATAAGGGTTAATTACGTGTTAAATAATATCGAATATGTGTTTGAAGCATTTTGATTGCGGTGAAGGGATTTAACACACACACACACACACACACACACACACACACACACACACACACAACACACACACACACACACACACACACACACACACACACACACACACACACACACACACACACACACACACACACACACACACACACACACACACACACACACACACACACACCACACACACACACACACACACACACACACACACACACACACACACACACCACACACACACACACTGTTTTATATGCTCCCTAGTATTTGTTTTACTATTAGACGAAGAGAGGTAATATTTTTTGGAATCTTCGTGAGAGAAAGAGAGGACAGGTTGGGCAACTGGCGGTGCTGGTAGTGACGGTGCGCGGCGCTGTAAGATTGTGCTGTCACCTCCGTTGTCTAGTGCCCAACTCCGAATTGCTCTCTAGCTAGAAACCAGAAACTTTTGCCACCTTTTCGTGAGTATACAGCGCGAGGACCCCATTTTTGTATTATTTTTGGCCCATTTGACTTTTAATTTGTTCAAGTGCTTAAGCTCACCTGACTGTGATAAATCTATTTGTAGAATGTTGATGGACTTGTTATTCGAGTCAAAATTTTTGGAGGGAGTTTGTTTTTGGAAATCATATACAAAAATATTTATATTTGACTTTTACACAAGCTGTCATTAAACTGTTTACACGAGAGAGGGAGTCGTGGTGTGAGGTCTGTGAGTCGTACGTGTTTAATGAGTGCTTGGGCTGATAATTATCTTACCTTGGATAGTCGAAGGCGTCAGATAGTTACAGGTGTAGTTAGGTTAGGTGAATTGAAATGAGGCTCAACCTTTCTTGAATTAAGGCATGTGAAAAAGATGGGAGATTCTTTAGGTATATGAAAGCTTTAGGTAGATAAAGGTAAGCTTAACGAGGGGGTGAAAGTTTAAATGAAAGTGAAAGTTATACATAGTCAAAAGGCAGTGAATTAGTTGAATATTAATCAAAGCTTGGATAGGTTGAACAAGATCTGTAAACTGTTAGCAATGTTCCATTGCAACCAGCCTATTGTAGTTAGGTCATTTGCTGTCAACCCAAAGAGTAGTTTGTAAGATAATTAAGAGTAGAATATAAATACCTGAATAGGCATTATATATATAGGGGTACCACCTCTGGTGCAATTGCAGGGACCCACATCCTCGAAGAAGAAAACAAAGAGCATTCAGAGAAGATCTTGTGGATTCTCACTGAATACTTAATTCTTTTCTTCTCCTACCACCCCTATTATTTTTTTGTATGTTTTGTTTTATTTTATTGCAATGCTACAGTTTACAGAGAACACACACACACACACACAAATATATAACAATTAAACAATCAGCGTTCGAAGACCTCGTCCAGCTCCTCGGAGGTTGGGTGCGTACCCAGGATACAGCACGCATTTCCCCTCTGTACTGCGACACTGAGGCGCTGGAATAGGAAACTGGCTGCTCGTGGATCTCTAGTTTTCCCAATGAGTTCCTCACCAACCTCCTTTAAAAACTTGAGTGCACATTTACCCCAGGCGCCCAGAGTCTCTGAGCCTATCGGCACGAACCTGTAACAACGTTCTAGGTCTCTGTACTTGTGGATTTTCTGGGTCTCCCTGAAGGTGGCTGCCCCACCTCCCTCCGCTGAGCTGTAACGTAAATAGGTATCAGCCAATGTAGATGCACAGGTGTAATCCCATACGACCTGTTTACCTTCCCTCCATGGCTGCAGGGTGACTCCATCTGGGCGTTTTTGGCTGTTGTCAGGTCTGCACAGCTGGGGTTCCCTTTGTGCTGGACACCCAGCTGTAGCCAAACTTCTCTTGATGATGTCATTGACTGCCTCGTGTCTGGCAATCTTTCCCTGTGTCTTACGACAGATGAGACCATGGCTGCCGTATTGGTCTGCCCGTGCCTGGCCGCAAATACACCGGTGCTCGGTGGAGATAGGGGCGGCAAGGCGCAGAGCAACACCAATACTTAGGGCCCGATGATCCAGGCGGGTGCCCAAGGCGGAATTAGGGACTGCCAACAGGAAGTCCCCAGCATGGGGGGCTTGCACAGCTAGGAGACGCGCTCTGTCCTTCTGAGAAGCTACGTCCAGCAATGCTTTGGCGATGTTCTCCACTATGGGGCTATCCCATTTGGCCTGTTTACCGTCGTTTGGACAAGTTGGTCGGGTGTGTGAATTGGCGAGTGTGTCCCACCGACCAGCTCCTTCCACAAATTTGGGATCACGAATCCCAATGGAGTTCCTTAGGTATTCTGGTAGTATTTCCTTCACTAATTCACTTGTAGCACTGGTCGAGGATAAGAATGCCGGCAATGCTAACTGTGTCGCCTTGCGAATACCTATACCCCCGAGGCATTATATATATATATATATAATATATATATATATATATATATATATATATATATATATATATAATAACTCTGGTGTAAGGAAAGTTTGGGGGTGATGGTCGGGCGACTGTTTATGTTAATGAAGGGAAAGTTTGTGTTTAATTCTGATAAACTGAGCTTTGAAAGTTTCTGCCAAAAAAAGAGTATGAAGTATGTGGCGAATGTTTTAGTGTGAAGGGTGGTGTTGTTGGAGTGTGAGAGGGCCAGGGTGATGTTGGTGGAGTGTGAGAGGGGCCAGGGTGGTGTTGGTGGAGTGTGAGAGGGGCCAGGGTGGTGTTGGTGGGGTGTGAGAGGGGCCAGGGTGGTGTTGGTGGAGTGTGAGAGGGCCAGGGTGGTGTGGTGGAGTGTGAGAGGGGCCAGGGTGGTGTTGGTGGTGTGTGAGAGGGGCCAGGGTGATGTTGGTGGAGTGTGAGAGGGGCCAGGGTGATGTTGGTGGAGTGTGAGAGGGGCCAGGGTGATGTTGGTGGAGTGTGAGAGGGCCAGGGTGGTGTTGGTGGAGTGTGAGAGGGGCCAGGGTGGTGTTGGTGGAGTGTGAGAGGGGCCAGGGTGGTGTTGGTGGGGTATGAGAGGGGCCAGGGTGGTGTTGGTGGAGGAGTGACCATTACCATAATGTAAGGTACTACTTGTACCCTGTGCGGGGTGATCAACGTGTGGTTGATCAACGTTGATCAACGGGGTGATCAACGTTGATCACGGGTTGATCAACGTTGATCACGGGGTGATCAACGTTGATCACGGGTTGATCAACGTTGATCAACGGGGTGATTAACGTTGATCACGGGGTGATCAACCTTCCCTGAAGGAAATTGTGCAACCTACCGCCATCTGCAAAGGCTAGATTCAACAAAGAACTCGAACGACAGGATAGTTAAACTATAACTTAACCGCTATAACATGGTTAGTTGCCGGGGTATGAAGAAGTAGACCATCCCCCCCCCCCCTTGTTTCTGATAGGTAAGCACTGTGGAGTCCAATAGCCAATTAGAAATTACAATTAGTTGTGTCAGCACATTGTTGTGGGAATTCAGTGTAGATAATTCGCTAATTGGCTGTTATAAATTTACTAGTTGTTAATGTGAGATTATGAGCAGTTGACCTGGGGTGTGTGTGTGTGTGGGGGGGGGGGAGTGGATCACACATACACGAACAACAGAGCTGTGAGTGTGAGCCGGATAGATCCCCCAAGGCACCAGCCGGCCTGGGCCGACTGGTCCTCCCAGGTCGCCAAAAGTCCATTTTGGGAATTTGTTCGAAATTGTTTTCAGGTCCCGGGCGCTGGCGAGTTTGGTGGAGTGCTGAGAGCAGGGGGCCTGAAATGGGAGACACTTCTCTTTCGTAATGAACTACCTGTTACACTGTGTTCCGGGGGGGGGGGGGAGCAGGGGGGGTTATCTGTGACCCCCCTAACCCCCCGCGTCTCGTCTCGTGGGAGAGAGAGAGAGAGAGAGAGGTAGTGAAGATTCCTTCCCCTGAAGCCACTAGAATCAGCACTTAATTATATACTCGGTTCACAAACACTCTAATTTTAAATGTGTAAATTTGCTGAACATTCGGCGAGCCTTAAGGATTTACTCGTAATATTATTCTGCATCCTAACTCATTAAAAATATTAATATTCAGATTAGTTGTCATGTTGTTGTTGTTGTGTCAGCTTCTAGTTATTATCTCAGGGTAAGTTTTTTATTAATTGATTTGAATGATGGCCTTGGGAACTGGTCCAGCATGGGAACTGGTCCAGCATGGGCACTGGTCCAGCATGGGAACTGGTCCAGCATGGGCACTGGTCCAGCATGGGAACTGGTCCAGCATGGGAACTGGTCCAGCATGGGCACTGGTCCAGCATGGGAACTGGTCCAGCATGGGCACTGGTCCAGAGTTGAAACTGTGGGCGGTGCAAGTGTGTGGGTGATCCTGTAGCTCTTCATGCTAAACACATTAATTTTTACCCAAATTGTAATTTTCTTTCTCCAAGAATCTTAAATGTTGTGGCGGCAGTGTCGTGTCTTGCCCTTCAACATTTTCCAGCGAGGTGCAGAGGTCTTGTTGCCTTAGTATTTTATCGTGGCTCAAAGGTCAGTTTTGTAGTAAACCTGACGACTACGGCTTGTGTTGCTGTGTGTATACTCTTGGGTGAGGAGTGTACACTCAGTTTATATAAATTATAATAATGCAGTACTGATTGTGCACATTGTCTTGAACGTTTCATTGCGCCCCTCCACCCCCGATTTATTTTATGTTCTGACATAAGCATTTGTTTTCTCATCTTGCAGTGTCCTTGTGAATTTTTTTTATCTATGTCATTAAATGTCATCACGTTGCATAACCTCGGATTAATGTTAAGTGGCCATCTCTTAGACCTTCACTAATCTTCAAGGTCCTCCATGACCTACCTGCCATCCTCCGATGTTCTGAATCATCTCAGCAGTTTGACATCGTCAGCAAACTTTTAACAGTATTGATGCCTTTGATTGTCTGCTTGTTAATCATCTCCATCCTAATACTTCCTTCCTCATAGGTGCTCTCTGCGCTTTGTTGAGTGTGTGTTTTTCTCGCGCCTACATCCTCACTCCCCCGGGTTCTTGACAAGTTTGTGTAGGAGCGTCCTGTGCTGATGAGTGTCGATGGCAAGTCCACGAACATGCATTCAGCCTATTGGTTATATATATATATAATATATTTATGTGTGTAAATCACGAAATTAACACGTGATGAAAAAAATATGACAGTGTCAGACCACGGAGGAAGATGAAACAGAAATTTCCTTAAGTATTTTCATATATTAATACATCTTCAGAAGGAATGAAGTGGTCTGACACTGACACATAAGATATTTAATATATATATATATATATATATATATATATATATATATATATATATATATATATATATATAATATATATATATAATATATATTATATTAGATGGGACTCCAGAATACTGGCCTTGAGATAATATTATATTTTATCGTAAAGTGCTTGTGAGAATATTGAGTTTTTGGTGATACTGATATCCCAGGTACTTGTTATTGTACCTTTGTTTGTGCGAAGAATGGAAGCCTCTTGAAGCCCCTGGAGGCATCTACATGGTTATGCAACAAGGTGCGGAGTGCATTGGATATTACTTCGTACCTCATTGCATATAACGGGAATAAATTTAATATTCGATGCGTAATGCAGTATTGACGCGTTTGAATGTGGGAAAAAAAAAGCTTTTAGTGTTTTTCATTCGTCGCATTGAATAGATATTTTAATCCATTATATAAAATTGTGTTGGATAGAGCATCAGTCTTGTTTATGTGTGTCAAATGGGTGTGTGTGTGTTGTGTGTGGTGTGTGTGTGTGTGTGTGTGTGTGTGTGTGTGTGTGTGTGTGTGTGTGTGTGGTGTGTTTGTGTGTACTCACCTATTTGTACTCACCTATTTGTGCTTGCAGGATCGAGCATTGACTCTTGGATCCCGCTTTACAGCTATCGGTTGTTTACAGCAATGACTCCTGTCCCATTTCCCTATCATGCCTAATTTTAAAAGTATGAATAGAGTTTGCTTCCACAACCTGTTCCCCAAGTGCATTCCATTTTTCCACTACTCTCACGCTAAAAGAAAACTTCCTAACATCTCTGTGACTCATCTGCGTTTCCAGTTTCCATCTATGTCCCCTCGTTCTGTTATTATTACGTGTGAACATTTCATCTTTTCCACTTAGTCAATTCCCCTGAGTATTTTATATGTCCCTATCATATCTCCTCTCTCCCTTATTTTCTCTAGTGTCGTAAGGTTCAGTTCCTTCAGACGCTCTTCATATCCCATCCCTCGTAACTCTGGGTACAAGCCTCGTCGCAAACCTCTGAACCTTCTCCAGTTTCCTTATGTGTTTCTTCAGGTGGGGGACTCCATTATGGCGCGGCATACTCTAAGACGGGTCTCACGTAGGCAGTGTAAAGTGCCCTAAAAGCCTCCTCATTTAGGTTTCTGAATGAAGTTCTAATTTTCGCCAGTGTAGAGTACGCTGCTGTCGTTATCCTATTTATATGTGCCTCAGGAGTAGATTAGGTGTCACATCCACTCCCAGGTCTCTTTCTCGAATCGTTACAGGTAGGCAGTTCCCCTTCATTGTGTACTGTCCCTTTGGTCTCCTATCACCTGATCCCATTTCCATAACTTTACATTTACTGGTGTTGAACTCCAGTAGTCATGTGTGTGTGTGTGTGTGTGTGTGTGTGTGTGTGTGTGTGTGTGTGTGTGTGTGTGTGTGTGTGTGTGTGTGTGTGTGTGTGTGTGTGTGGCTACGTCTATGTTTGTGTATTTTTTTTTCTAGGTGAACGGAACATTTTGGTTGCGCGGGAGGCTGCCAGCGGGGAGGGTGTCTGGCGTGTGTGAGGAGCCCTCACGAGGCGGAGCACAGCGCCGGAGACTTGACTCGGGCCCTCAAGGACTTTACCGGCAACTTGGAGAATTGCAAACTTCCCCGTCGGGTCCTAGGACCTGAGGCTGATCGGACCCCTTGTAGATTAGTTCCCAGCAAGTTGGAGAAGAAAACTGTTGAATATATTGAACGTGGAGCTACTGCAGCTACGTGGGTAATAAGAAGCTGGGTGAGGCAGGTGGTGGTGGTGTTGACCTGGGTGAGGCAGGTGGTGGTGGTGTTGACCTGGGTGAGGCAGGTGGTGGTGGTGGTGTTGACCTGGGTGAGGCAGGTGGTGGTGGTGGTGTTGACTTGGATGAGGCAGGTGGTGGTGGTGATGACTTGGGTCAGGCAGGTGGTGTTGGTGTTGACTTGGGTGAGGCAGGTGGTGGTGGTGTTGACTTGGATGAGGCAGGTGGTGGTGGTGATGACTTGGGTCAGGCAGGTGGTGTTGGTGTTGACTTGGGTGAGGCAGGTGGTGGTGGTGTTGACTTGGGTGAGGCAGGTGGTGGTGGTATTGACTTGGGTCAGGCAGGTGGTGGTGGTGTTGACCTGGGTGAGGCAGGTGGTGGTGGTGGTGTTGACCTGGGTGAGGCAGGTGGTGGTGGTGTTGACTTGGGTTAGGCAGGTGGTGGTGGTGTTGACCTGGGTGAGGCAGGTGGTGGTGGTGTTGACCTGGGTGAGGCAGGTGGTGGTGTTGACCTGGGTGAGGCAGGTGGTGGTGTTGACCTGGGTGAGGCAGGTGGTGGTGGTGTTGACTTGGGTGAGGCAGGTGGTGCTAGTGGTGACCTGGGTGAGGCAGGTGGTGGTGTTGACCTGGGTGAGGCAGGTGGTGCTAGTGGTGACCTGGGTGAGGCAGGTGGTGCTAGTGGTGACCTGGGTGAGGCAGGTGGTGCTAGTGGTGACCTGGGTGAGGCAGGTGGTGGTGTTGACCTGGGTGAGGCAGGTGGTGCTAGTGGTGACCTGGGTGAGGCAGATGGTGCTAGTGGTGACCTGGGTGAGGCAGGTGGTGGTGTTGACCTGGGTGAGGCAGGTGGTGCAAGTGGTGACCTGGGTGAGGCAGGTGGTGGTGTTGACCTGGGTGAGGCAGGTGGTGCTAGTGGTGACTTGGGTGAGGCAGGTGGTGGTGGTGTTGACTTGGGTGAGGCAGGTGGTGGTGGTATTGTTGCTTGTGATTGTGGATCGTTTGGTGGTACCTGTTGTGATTGTGGTTTATTATAGTTTGTGGTAATTGAGGTAGGTTGTTTGTGGTGGTGTTTCAAGTGATGCTAGTTTGGGATATATTTCTAGTAACAATATTGGTGTTAGATTTTATCCTTGATGATTGATTGTGGTGAGAGCTAGAAGCCTCAACCCTTCCCCTCCCCCCCCTCTCACCCCTGCGGCTGGGGGCTCATCTGAACCAAACTTATATTTAAAAAAATATTTAATTCCCGTCAAAAATCACAAATCCTTTTTTTCCACTCGTTTCTATTCACTTCGATGCGTTAATGATCCTTAATAATGATGAATCTGGCATCAAATTTAATATTTCACAGTGTTCTTAATGAAGTTTTTAATAAAGTTTCTACATTGTACGAGGAGCTTCCTACGCGTCTCCCTCGCGTAGTGACATGGATACTACACATTATAGTTTACTTTTGGTTGTCTTGTAGAGTGTAGAGCTCTAGTCGCTGCTGTATACATGATCGCTGTATAGTCTATATGAGAGAATATTTGTTTCTCGACGGTTGGAGGCCACGCGGCGCTTGGGGCAAGCTTCACCCAACTTTTCAAGGTGATTGTTGACGGTTTAGTAACCAACATGGACGGGTAAGGGCTCATCTGGTTACTCCCATTAAAAGGGTTTGGTTTCCATAGTGACCTTCACGAAATCGGCAGAAGCTGGCTAAAGCCGAGTTTCTAAAATTGCACAACTTTTATAAATATATATATATATATATATATATATATATATATATATATATATATATATATATATATATATATATATTTCAGGGTAGCTTAAATAAATATATGTATATAAAATAGCGTATATGCACTCCAGCCCATAGTGAATAAAATTTCTGTGAGGTTTGATGTTTTTATAGGACCGAGAAACGTGAGATGAATTTTGGCTCAGTTTAATGGGTGCAGGAGCTTGTGTGTGGGGCGCTGGTACATGATGACGGGAGTCGCTTTTGTGTGTGGGGGGAGAGTCAGCTCCATGTCAGCCCTTCTCCCACCCTTCCCATGTTGGAGAGTCAGCTTCACGTCAACCCTTTATCCCTCCCGTGTTAAAGATTCAGCAGGCAGCCATCACCCATCCCTGCTTGTAATACACCTGATTGTTTACGTAAAAGCAGAGGCAGTATCACAGACGACATCAAGGGGGTCCGCCGCCGGCCCTCGCTTCCACAACAGATCAAAGCTCCTGTTTTTTTCCTAGTGTCTATCTTCCTGTGTGTGTGTGTACGTGCGTGTGTGCGTGTACTTATCTAGTTGTACTCACCTAGTTGTACTTGCGGGGGCTGAGCTCTGGCTCTTTGGTCCCGCCTCTCAACTATCACTCAACTGGTGTACAGATTCCTGAGCCTACTGGGCTCTATCATATCTACTTTGTTATTGTGTATGGAGTCAGCCTCCACCACACCAGCCTCCTGAGTGTGTGTGTGTGTGTGTGTGTGTGTGTGTGTGTGTGTGTGTGTGTGTGTGTGTGTGTGTGTGTGTGTGTGTGTGTGTGTGTGTGTGTGTGTGTACTCACCTATATGTGTCTGCAGGATCGAGCATTGACTCTTGGATCCCGCCTTTCGAGCATCAGTTGTTTACAGTGTGTGTGTGTGTGTGTGTATGTGTGTGTGTGTGTGTGTGTGTGTGTGTGTGTGTGTGTGTGTGTGTGTGTGTGTGTGTGTGTGTGTGTGTGTGTGTGTGTGCGTGTGTGAAAATTATCTTAAATTACTTCTGCACATTTCTTAAACAATAAAGATGGAATGAACCCTTGAATGCTCACTTGGGTAACGAGCATTGTAACAACCCAACTGGTCATTGGAAGGTGAGATGAAACAGTGTTAGGAGCGCGACTACTGTATAACACCGTATAATGTGTATATATCTCTCATCGTATAATTCTAAGTTTACGAGAATAATGACTGCGGTTCAATATATGCGTCCGGATGTCCATCACCGAACGATGTGGGTTA
>WNGS01063839.1:8344875-8352375 GCA_020271785.1 Procambarus virginalis
TAGTGAATAAAATTTCTATGAGGTTTGATGTTGTTTATAGGACCGAGAAACGTGAGATGAATTTTGGCTCAGTTTAATGGGTGCAGGAGCTTGTGTGGGGCGCTGGTACATGATGACGGGGGGCGCTTTTGTGTGTGGGGGGAGAGTCAGCTTCACGTCAACCCTTTATCCCTCCCGTGTTAAAGATTCAGCAGGCAGCCATCACCCATCCCTGCTTGTAATACACCTGATTGTTTACGTAAAAGCAGAGGCAGTATCACAGACGACATCAAGGGGGTCCGCCGCCGGCCCTCGCTTCCACAACAGATCAAAGCTCCTGTTTTTTCTAGTGTCTATCTTCCTGTGTGTGTGGGTACGTGCGTGTGTGCGTGTACTTATCTAGTTGTACTCACCTAGTTGTACTTGCGGGGGCTGAGCTCTGGGCTCTTTGGTCCCGCCTCTCAACTATCACTCAACTGGTGGTACAGATTCCTGAGCCTACTGGTCTTTATCATATCTTCACTTGAAAATGTGTTTGGAACCAGCCTCCACCACACCAGCCTCCTGAGTGTGTGTGTTGTGTTGTGTGGTTGTGTGTGTGTGTGTGTGTGTGTGTGTGTGTGTGTGTGTGGTGTGTGTGTGGTGTGTGCGTGTGTGAAAATTATCTTAAATTACTTCTGCACATTTCTTAAACAATAAAGATGGAATGAACCTTGAATGCTCACTTGGGTAACGAGCATTGTAACAACCCAACTGGTCTTGGAAGGTGAGATGAAACAGTGTTAGGAGCGCGACTACTGTATAACACCGTATAATGTGTATATATCTCTCATCGTATAATGGTAAGTTTACGAGAATAATGACTGCGGTTCAATATATGCGTCCGGATGTCCATCACCGAACGATGTGGGTTAGACTTAACTAACCGGATTTAGCATTCACGGCCGGTTTTATGAACAATTGTTTCGTAAAATCCAACGAAATTGGCACGGGGTTACGAACTGGGTGCGCGTGTGAATAGTAAATTTGGGCAGCTCGTTCTGGTGGTCTCTCAACCGTAAAATTCGCATTTGTTTTGCGCTAAAAACCTAAACTATCGAAGATGATGCTCGTTAGTCCCAGACGCGTCAATATGGCAGCGTTTTTAGTTTCTCTAAACTGAATTTTTTTTCTGTTTTGACGTTTGGTTCGAGAGAACTCAACGGTGGTCTAAAAGGTGGTTGAATTGCAAGTCCCGTGAGCCTTCATTGTGGCTGTGGGGGGGGGGGGATATAGTGTAGGTCAGTAGGGTGGTTGTATGTGCTGTTGGGTTGTAGGGATGCTGATGGCCTGGTGGGGTTGTTGTTGTTGTGATTGCATTTACCGGGGGTTGTAGGATCGTGTAAATCTTGCAGGCGTCTGAAAGGAGTGTTGCGAGTCTGGAATGCAGTGATGGAACCTCTTCTACATCTCGTGCAGAATTTGTGCCATGTTGACCTGAAGATGAGGAGGGGAGGGGGGGGCGGAGGGTGGTGCCATCTCGCACTATAATATTCTGACTCGTAAAGTGGTGGTGTCGAGGAATGAATCTTTGATGGTCGTAATTGTCAAAGAAGACAAAATTATTCTTTCAAACGGCTTGGGTAGCCCGCCCCCCCTTCTCTCACCAGCCCACGTTCCTCCCATGGTGCAGGTTCCCTCCCCTCCCTCCCCCCTCACCATCTGTGGGAATTTTCTCTCTTGCCCCCCAACCTAGATAGGGAACAGACGGATAGGTCTATATCCTCATCCCCTCCCACAGTCCTCCACCTGGGCTGGTAGTTGACTGTGTAGGATATTTCTCCTCCCACGTCCGCTCACAATACAGTATGTGGGTTCGATTCCCGGCCGAGACAAACCATTTTGCTGTTTAATTTGATCTGATGCCTCTGTTCTCCTGGCAGTAAGTAGGTATTAGGGTGATACAGCTTGTTTCGCGCTGCATCCTGGTGTGTGTGTGTGTGTGTGTGGTGTGTTGTGTGTGGTGTGTGGTGTGTGTGTGTGTGTGTGTGGTGTGTGCGCGCGCGCGCGTGTACACACCCACACACACAAGGCGGGACCAAAGAGCCAGAGCTCAACCCCCGCCAGCACAATTAGGTGAGTACACACACACACACACACACACACACACAACACACACACCACACACACACCACACAACACACACACACAACACAACACACACACACACACACATCTGCACGCGCGCCAACTTGCTCCTCACAGGGAAAGATCAAATAAATAATAAAAAATACTGACTACCATCCATTTTTTGTTTCCCAGCTTATCAGATTTTTTTTTTTCATTTTATGCTGCCAGAGTTTTTAGTTTGGCATTTTTAAAATATAGATTACCCTCTTTTTTTTTATTATGTTTCAAAACTGACGAAATTCCTAATATTTCAGACGTGTTTGATATAATTAAGAGAACTCTCATCTCGCAAGCTAGCGTAACAAAATACTCCCTTAATAACTCATGTTGACAGATAGTTTATTGAAGTTTCCACTAAATTTACTTTTCTATAATAATAAGGAAAACATTGAAATGTTTTTGAGGGACCAGGAGCTAAGAGGCTCAACCTCAGCTCCGAGAACAGTATGTAGAACTCTCAAGTTTATTTTCTCACTCGAATATTTGGGTATTACGTTAGAAAAGTGGACGAGGGACCACAAGTTTGTGGACCACGAGTTTGTGGACACGAGTTTGTGGACCACGAGTTTGTGAACCTAGCGAGTTTGTGGACCACGAGTTTGTGGACACGAGTTTGTGGACCACGAGTTTGTGGACCACGAGTTTGTGGACCACGAGTTTGTGGACCACGAGTTTGTGAACCACGAGTTTGTGGACCACGAGTTTGGTGGACCACGAGTTTGTGGACCACGAGTTTGTGGACCACGAGTTGTGGACCACGAGTTTGTGGACCACGAGTTGTGGACCACGAGTTTGTGAACCACGAGTTTGTGGACCACGAGTTTGTGGAACACGAGTTTGTGGACCACTAGTTTGTGGACCACGATTTGTGGACCACGAGTTTGTGGACCACGAGCTACGAGAGCTCGTGGTGAGTGGTGTGTGGTGAGCTACGCGATGACTGCCTCAACACAGAAGACGTCAGTGTAAGGAAGGACATAGACAAAGTAAAACGGTGAAAAAGGAGAATGGAGTCAGGGTCGAGACATATTAAGATTTTTTCAAGAGATCCATAACCTTTAGCAACCTTTTTGTATATTTTGATCACCCATGTATATCTTGTAACCATTAAATACCATTATATAAATCTGTCCATTTCATTATTATGAATTAGTTTGTTTAAATTTGAGTTAAAACTAACGTCAGAGATATGACCGAACCAACCACCCAACCACCTAACCTAACCCTAACCTAACCTAACCTAACCTAAACTAACACAACTAAGTCAATAAATTATGTTCCTAATATATATATAATATATATATATATATATATTATATCTATATTATATATATATATATATTATATATATATATATATATATACATATATATATATATATGTATGTTTATAATTAATAACCATATTTATCCGATGTTCAGAGTACACGGGTGCTGAATCTCTGTATGTATTTTTATAATTTGATTCACATATGTTAGTTGAAATCATGAATTTTGGGGCCAAGCAAATAAGTATTCAATGTTATGTCAACAGTGTTTGAATGAAGAGTACATTCTGTGCTGTTGAAAATAATAGCGAGAGTGCCGCCCTTGGCTAGTAGCGAGAGTGCCGCGCTTGGCTAGTAGCGAGAGTGCCGCGCTTGGCTAGTAGCGAGAGTGCCACCCTTGCTAGTAGCGAGAGTGCCGCGCTTGGCTAGTAGCGAAGAGCCCCCTTGGCTAGTACGAGAGTGCCGCGCCTTGGCTAGTTAGCGAGAGTGCCACGCCTGGCTAGTAGCGAGAGTGCCACGCTTGGCTAGTAGCGAGAGTGCCACGCTTGGCTAGTAGCGAGAGTGCCACACTTGGCTAGTAGCGAGAGTGCCACCCTTGGCTAGTAGCGAGAGTGCCACGCTTGGCTAGTAGCGAGAGTGCCACGCTTGGCTAGTAGCGAGAGTGCCACCGCTTGGCTAGTAGCGAGAGTGCCACCGCTTGGCTAGTAGCGAGAGTGCCACGCTTGGCTAGTAGCGAGAGTGCCGACGCTTGGCTAGTAGCGAGAGTGCCACCCTGCTAGTAGCGCACTTGGTAGTAGCGAGAGTGCCACGCTTGGATAGTAGCGAGAGTGCCCCCCCTTTGCTAGTAGCGAGAGTGCCGCGCTTGGCTAGTAGCGAGAGTGCCACGCTGGCTAGTAGCGAGAGTGCCGCGCTTGGCTAGTAGCGAGAGTGCCCCGCGTAGCGATGCTTGGCTAGTAGCGAGAGTGCCACCCTTGGCTAGTAGCGAGAGTGCCGCGCTTGGCTAGTAGCGAGAGTGCCGCGCTTGGCTAGTAGCGAGAGTGCCACCTTGGCTGTAGCGAATGCCCCTGATGTAGCGAGAGTGCCGCTCTAGCGAGAGCCCCTTGGCTAGTAGCGAGAGTGCCGCGCTTGGCTAGTAGCGAGAGTGCCGACGCTTGGCTAGTAGCGAGAGTGCCACGCTTGGCTAGTAGCGAGAGTGCCACGCTTGGCTAGTAGCGAGAGTGCCACCCTTGGCTAGTAGCGAGAGTGCCGCCCTGGCTAAGTAGCGAGAGTTCCACCCCTGGTCTAGTAGCGAGAGTGCCGCCGCTTGGCTAGTAGCGAGAGTGCCCGGCTGTAGCGAAGTCCTGGCTAGTAGCGAGAGTGCCACCTTCTTAGCGACCTGCAGTAGCGGATGCCCTGGCTTGCGAGGCCTTGGTATATCGCGTTGGGGAGGCGCTACGGATCTGGTTAGAGTCGCTGGCTAGGAGTCCGCCGGATGCGAGGGCCTTCTAGCAGAGTGCGCGCTGCTGACAGCGCTCTTCGGGCCACCGCAGGGTGCTGGCATAGCAGATGCTGAGCGAGACCCTTGGCAGAGAGGTCGCAACGGTGCTGGCGTCTGGTTGGCCCTGTCTTCGTTCTGGCACTGTACGCACACCCGGGTTTTATTTCTGCACCATTCTACGCTACCATTACATCTGTCTAACTTACCCCACCTGTTTTCACAATTACAATTTCTCCTCGTGTTAACTACCAAATACACTGGAAGGGCGTGTGCTTGACGCTGGTAGGTCATGTGCTTGACAGGCTGTGTGTGTCTTGGCACTGGAAGGCTATCTGTTTGGCACTAATAAAATCAAATGTGCCTAACACAGCTTGGTTGCAAGTTTGGCAGAGCTCCAATGTGTTTGGTACAGCCTGCTAGGCTATGTGCTTGGGCCCTGCTTGCGTGCGTAACCCTGCTAGACTGTGTTTTAGCAAAGCATTTCTCCTCTATGATGATTTTTATATATTTGCAAGCGCCAACATGGAATCCTGACAACGTTAACCATTTGTATGTGTAGTGGCGTTGCCTGCATCCTCATGCTCGCAGTTTATCCTGCGGTCCTCAGCTGGGGAAGAGTGAAAATGGCTACTCTAATGGCGAATGAGAAACGCTACTCGAATGTCCGCCAATGACTGTAGCCGGAGTCCGTCTTAATGTTGCGCAACGATCATCGCATTTGCTCAAAAGCAATTGGACCCGAGTTTGATTCCTGGGTCGGTCAAGTGTCTTTTTTTTTTTTAGAGGCATGTTAACCTTACCGTGTTCGGTTCATCTAGCAAGTCAATAGGTACCCGGAGTTTGGTTGTTGTTTGTGGGGCCGCATCGTGGGTGGATGGTTGCTATGTAGTCTGGTGGTTAAGGGGGTGGACATACAGTTTCCTGACAACAGGAATGTTATCACACACACACACACACACACACACACACACACCAAACACACCACACACACCACACACCAGGGTTGAGAGGCGGGACCAAAGAGCCAGAGCTCAACCCCCGCAAGCACAACTAGGTGAGTACAACTAGGTGAGTACACACACAACACACCATACATGTCACACACACACACACACCACACACACACCACACACACACACAACACACACACACACACCACACCACACACCACACACACACACACAACACACACACGCAAACAACACACAACCACACACACACACACACACACACACACACACACAACACACACACAACACACACACCACACACACACACACACTACACACCCCTTTAAATACGATGGAGAAGCAAGTTACAAAACAGGATAATAGATGTTTAGTTCAGACTAATAAACATAATTGTCATAGGGGTACGCAATATACCTTTATATCGTTTTAAACAATGAAATTACGCAGCTTCAATCTTCACTACAATCATCCGTACTGAAAACAGGGCTTGTGCCCTATGTCAATCGATACTGGAAGGAGGAACTATCAGGGGGAAGCTCAAAGCTATACGACTATATATATAGCACTTGAAGGGAGGGTGGGTCAGGATCATATTGGAAGCCATCTATATTTTGTATAAGTTACCCCTATATGGATGGAATAATGTGTGTGGATCCAGGTGAGTGTGGGGTGAAATCATACAGCGGAATCAATCAAATCAAATCATCTCAAGTATTGACCATGCACTATTGTTTTTTCTGCAATTGGTAAAAACTGTGTGTACCGTTTGGGTTCACTGGACTGTTTATTACGCTGGGTTAGGATGGATTGGGTAAAGTTAGGTAGGGTAAAACAGGGTTTGGATACATTGTTTTTAAGTTAGGTCAGTTAGTTAGGGTAAGACAGGGTTAGGTTAGGTTTTAATTCTTTAGGAAATCGTCTTCAGTACAAAAATAATTTCCATACATTAAAAGTTACCAAATTGGAAATAGGCTAAATTATTCAGGTTGCCATATGGGAATATGCTCTATTCATTTAGCTTGCCATATTGGAAATAAGCTTCCGGAGATATCTATTTAGGTTGTCATATTGGAAATAAGCTTCCGGAGATATCTATTTAGGTGCCATATTGGAAATAGGCTTCCGGAGATATCATCAGGTTGCCATATTGGAAATAAGCTTCCGGAGATATCTATTCATTTAGCTTGCCTATATTGGAAATAAGCTTCCGGAGATATCTATTCAGGTTGCCATATTGGAAATAGGCTCTTTTCGTGTAAATGGCCAAATTGGAAATAAACTAATGTATTCATTTGCAGGTTACGCTATTTTAAGTAAGTAATAGGGATAAATTTTTTGGTATTAAATACGTTTTTTAAAAGCCCTTTTTCCGAGCTGTCGGGGAAATATTTACACGGTTGTATCATATTTTATGCAAATGTTACGTTAATTTTTCTTTTAGTTGCAAAATATCTTGAAACATTAGTTGCTTTATGTTATATTGCTCACATTTTGTTGCAAACACCCAAATTACACGATATAATATATATAGATAAGTATATATATATATATATATGTATATATATATATATATATATATATAGTCAATATATATAATATGTCGTACCTAGTAGCCAGAACGCACTTCTCAGCCTACA
>WNGS01063839.1:8354875-8361982 GCA_020271785.1 Procambarus virginalis
AAACCTATGTCGAATGACATGATTATTATTACAAAATCTAACTTGGTTGACTCTCCTGTATTTCAGTCAACGAGCAATGTTCTGAACATTTTCTTCATTTACACTGATACAATACACACGTTGGTACACATTAGAGACATAATATTTGTTTTATACATAATTGTCGAATCTGAGGCTTTTTTCCCGTAAAAAGTTCGGCTACACTTTGTACCTGACGCCAAACTAGTTTTTGTCACTTAAAACTGATAAATTGCGAAGAAAATTATAAGTTGTATTTCTTATATGTTTTTGTAATGTCCCAGAGTATACATGTTGTCTGATTTAATGAGTCAAGGCACACTCATGCTTTGTGTGTTTCGAAGAGTGAAGAGTGAGAGAGAGAGAGAGAGAGAGAGAGAGAGGAGAGAGAAGAGGAGGGAGAGAGAGAGAGAGAAGGCAAGGGGGGGGGGGGGAATAAGGTAGATGGATCAGACATGCAAAGAATCATCATAAAGAATCTAGGTTAGCAAAAGATAGACACAATTAGAGAACACAGAGGAAACATCATGGCCATTACTCTTTAGATTCCTGTTAACGAATAAAATAAATTTCGCTTGAGGAATGGATTTGTCAGGGGAAAGAAGCACATGTTGTTGTTTTAGATTCAGCTACACGGAACTAAAAGTTTCAAGTAGCACGGGCTATGGTGAGCCCGTGGTGGCCTTACCTGGCACAGGAGCGGGGTTGTAATTACGAAAGAATCACAAGACCATTACGACTAAATATCACTGGGAAGGGGTCAGGGGTAAGAATTTGGGATGGGACGGGGGAAAGGAATGGTGCCCAAGCACTTGGACGGTCGGGGGGTTGAACGCCGACCTGCAGGAAGCGGGACCATCGCTCTACCGTCCAGCTCAAGTGGTTCAGGAAGAAACGTAGGTTAAGGGAGTGACCATTTCAGCCTGACTCTGATGGCTATGTGGCCGGGTATCAAGGCAAGCAGCCTCATACTCTACACAATCACCAGGTCAACTCCAGGCGTCTATATCTATAGAAGAAAAACTGTCTACATTAAAATAAGTCTGAATGCGTCATGAAATCACCAAGTGATCGGATATTAAAAAAAAATCATGGAAAAATTATGACCTAAAGAAGCTCTACTTGTATATTTACTGATTCTGATAACACTGATTAATGCAATTTTTGTCACCCGGAACATACATTGTGATTATTTTGTAATATTTTACGATGAATTCAGATCTGCAGACGGATTTTTTTTTTATCTCGCCCATAGCTTTTATGACACAATTGTTTTGTATTAAGCTGCTCATAGGATGGGCAGAGTTCTCGCCATGTGGCTCTAGTTCCCTTGGTTAGGATGAAGCCAGATCATTCCTCTGATGGTTATTTCTGTGTGTCAGACGTAAGAGGGATCACGGGTATATCCAAGCATACCCTAAAACACCCTAACCTGTCCTCTGATGTAACCCAAAACAGAAAACGGGACATTATGTCAAGTTCGCGAGCCGCTACCACTTTCTAGTACGACAATTTTGGGCCTTAAGTGGAGTATACGTCAAAATTCAACGTTGCATTAGGAGGACGGGTTGCATCATGACCCAAATTTTGAAGCAGGAACTTCTTCCGATGAGCCTCAAGGTGACCTTAATGAATTGGTAAGTGGTTTAAATCTGTCAAAAATACTGGCAGAACTTTTAGGAGCGAGGGAAGGCTGGAATTTTCTCAGCCGTGAGTCTAAATTTTACTTTTAATACAAAATATCCAGTTAGATAAATATTACTAGGACATGTGTGGGGACTTTAAAGTCAGTGCTCTCTTGCTAGGACTGCAGTTTAGACACATGAAATGTGTCTTGTGTGAGTAATATATTTGTAATATATGTAAAAATACGATTACAAAAACCCTTATATCACTAAAAAAAATACGATACAAAAAATTAATAAAAGATTTGAATTCAACACAAAAAATATTATCAAAGTCACACATTACTCCAATTGTGTCATTTTTTTTTAATTATTTTGTAAACCAGCGTAGAGAGTTTACAGAGTGAAATGTGTCATTACACTGATTGTTTGCCGGAGCTTCACGTAGAGTTTTGACTGAAAGTTGTGTCTCTAAGAGTGTATGGGCGGTTAGTGAGTGCCCACTGTCTGAAGTTTAGTGCCACTGTCGGAAGTTTAGTGCCACTGTCTGAAGTTTAGTGCCACTGTCTGAAGTTTAGTGCCACTGTCGAAGTTTAGTGCCACTGTCGGAAGTTTAGTGCCACTGTCTGAAGTTTAGTGCCACTGCCGGAAGTTTAGTGCCACTGTCGGAAGTTTAGTGCCACTGTCTGAAGTTTAGTGCCACTGTCGGAAGTTTAGTGCCACTGCCGGAAGTTTAGTGCCACTGCCGGAAGTTTAGTGCCACTGTCGGAAGTTTAGTGCCACTGTCGGAAGTTTAGTGCCACTGTCGGAAGTTTAGTGCCACTGTCGGAGTTTAGTGCCACTGTCGGAGTTTAGTGCCACTGTCGGAAGTTTAGTGCCACTGTCTGAAGTTTAGTGCCACTGTCTGAAGTTTAGTGCCACTGCCGGAAGTTTGGTGCCACTGTCGGAAGTTTAGTGCCACTGTCGGAAGTTTAGTGCCACTGTCGGAAGTTTAGTGCCACTGTCTGAAGTTTAGTGCCACTGTCGGAAGTTTAGTGCCACTGCCGGAAGTTTAGTGCCACTGTCGGAAGTTTAGTGCCACTGTCGGAAGTTTAGTGCCACTGTCGGAAGTTTAGTGCCACTGTCTGAAGTTTAGTGCCACTGCGGAAGTTTAGTGCCACTGCCGGAAGTTTGGTGCCACTGTCGGAAGTTTAGTGCCACTGTCGGAAGTTTAGTGCCACTGTCGGAAGTTTAGTGCCACTGTCGGAAGTTTAGTGAGTGCCACAATAGCAGCAGAAGATAGAGCGTCCTCCTAAATGTTATGGCCGCGGCAATTAGCTAATACTGTACATAGATTTCATGCTTTTAAAAATATTTTTGGAAAATGTTCACTGTGTGTTTACTCCAGCTTGTTCAGGCTTCTACGTTAATGGTTTTTAACCCTCTTCTTAAGTATGTTTATGTACCTCTTAAGTATGTTTATGTTCCTCTTAAGTATGTTTATGTATCTCTTAAGTATGTTTATGTACCCTTATCAGGGCAGGTGTTGCTTCCTGACAATATTGACGCAAGTGTTGCTTTGTGCATGGTAGGTGTTGATTCATGACAACATTGACGCAAGTGTTGCTTCTTGACAACACTGACACAAGTGTTGCTCTGTGGCAGGTGTTGATTCTTGACAACACTGACGCAAGTGTTTCTTCTTGAAAACACTGACGCAAGTGTTGCTTCCAGACAACACTGACACAAGTGTTGCTCTGTGGCAGGTGTTTCCAAGCCAACACCACCACCCACGTACAAAGTGTTTCCATGCCAACACCGTGAGTCACGCACTCTGCTCATTGTAAAATATTTAAAATGTTGTAATAAATAATTGTTCGGAGATGGCTTTACGGATCATATAATATCAATTCGAACACTGGTTGTTTTGTTATTATTTGTTATTTGGTTACTTTTAAGTGCTACGATATCAAGAGTTCAATAACATTATGACCAACTGATGTTTAGGGTGACTAAACTGAGGTCAGGAAATACATGCACATCATAGCAGTTCAAATTAGAAGCTATTTTGTTGAGTTGTAGTTAATATGTTCCTGTTTACCTTGAAGCATAAAGTGTGTGTGAGTGTGTGAGTGTATGGTTACATAAGTACTGAAAAGATGAGAGCTAGGCTCGTGGTGTCCCGTCTTCCCAGTACTCTTTGTCATATAACGCTTTGAAATTACTGAAGGTCATGGCCACCACCACCACCTTCTCCCGTAACTTAATCTTGCCTTCTACCACTCTGTTCGCTAAAAATAACTTTCCTATGGTTTTTCGGACTCTTTGTTTCCAAAATTTGAATCTGTGTCCTGTCTGATATCGTCTGTTAACTTATTGCCTTATTGTCTGTTTCTCGATGACTTGTTACCATTTTGTAGGTAGTAATCTTATCGCCTCTTTTGTCTTCTATCTTCGGCATAAATAATACCTGTTCCCTCTCCTCCAAGCTTTTGTTTTTCAGCTCCGAAAACCATTTAGTAGCATGTCTTTGCACGCTTTCTAATGTTTTTATTTTCTTGAAATATGGGCAACATGTAACTCAATACAATTGTGGTCTCACAATTGTGAATAGTTTCTTTAGCATTTCACTATCCATGTATTGTGAAATACAATGGATAGTCACAGTGTTCTGATTGGTCCTCTGTTGACAGTTTACTGTCCAGAACCTTCCCATCTATCGCGTTGTTCGAGTTTTTAAATATATTTTCACGTAATTTGTAGGTTCCATGTGGTTTATTTCCTCTTGTTTTACATCTCTTAAAGTGGCATTTATTCACATTGAATTCTATCTGCCACGTGTTCCTCCATTTACTTATTTTGTCCAGGTCATCTTGAAGAGACGACATTCTCGTATTTCCCATAGTAGCTTAGCATTATCAGCGTATATATGTTCATATAACTCTTGTTGATCATTTCGAACGACAAATGAACATTACTGGTGCTAGTACTGAACCTTTTGGTAACCCGCTAGCAACATTTCTCATGTGTGATACATTGTTTCTAATTCCACTCTCACTTCCGACAAAATTTGATTTTTGTAGGAAGTGAAAAAATTTCTTCTCATTTTTCCGACAAAATTTGTTCATCCATATAAGATGTTTGCCTGCTACCCTTCTGTTGAAAGGCTTTTTTGTTAGGTCCATATAGATGCAGTCAACCCAACCATCTCTGTGCTGTAAGATCTGTGGCTTTATCATAAAATGTGAGAAGATTTGTTACATAGGATCTTTCTATTCGAAAACCATATTGTCTGTCGGTTATGTCATTTCTTTCCAGGTAATTATACCCATTTGGTTTGAACTATTTTTTTAGTGATTTGTCTACCACGGTTGTTAGCAATACTACCTATCATATATTGGCTCTTCTCTGCTCTCGTTTTTGCAGAGTGGAACCGTTTGCCTTATTCCGTACATCTGCTTGGTGTTCCCCTTAGGTAAGGAAGTCTGAAATATAAATTAGGGCGAAATGCTGAGTTCTGGTGCGCAGTTTCGATCTAGCTTCATGAACAGTTTTTCTACTTCGTCTCCAGACACTTCTTGGTACATTATGTTGCTTTCTGAAGTCCTTATTGTGTCTAGTTCTCTGAAAACCTAATTTTGCACAAAACACTTTGGTACTGATTAAGTGTTTCACATTATCCTTATCAATTTCTGTAAATACTTCTCACTTCTCACTTTTATATATATATATATATATATATATATAATATATATATATATATATATAATATATAATATATATAATATTATTATTTGAAAACTTTTAAAGGTTTATGGCTGTAAATTATCATATATACCAAAAGGAAATTCATTCATATTAGTGAACATGCTGAAGGAGGCCCGACCCATGGGACGACCCGGCCGCCACACCCATGAATTAGGGATGACCTTGTCTGAGCACAATTGGTAACGTAAAGCACTGCCAACGCTGAATGGCCACGTTCAGCGTTGGCAATTTCAATTCACGAAGAGCTTCATTTCGCTTGTTATTAAATTAGTGCAAGTGCAACTTGTGACTTCCGGCAGTGTAGAGAGAGAGAGAGCTCCTGAACACCAGTTCAGTGAATATTGCAGTTGCAGAAGCCCTGCAACTGAATATTGCAGAAGTTAAGCCCTGCTAAATAATGCAACACGCCCGAAAATATAAGTGGAGAGGTTTTAACAGATTTGTTGGATACATATTTGAATATGATTTCGAAGTACTAAGATACAGATTGGAACAATTATCAGCAGAATGATACATAACGACCTTCGAGGTCAAACTTTCACCCTTACGAGATTATACTCTTGACTTAATTTATTAGCCCGATAGTTAAGGGTCTCTTGGATACATCAATACTTATTATTTTATCTACTGTATTCTGTTACTCTGTAACGTTACGTTTTCCTCTTTCAACTGAGCGGGACATAGTTTCAGGTTGATACACTTGCTTGTGGTGGTTGTCCGCGCTGTGTAGAGCACGGTAACTTGATTAGTCTCTCTCCGTCTCTCTCTCTCTCTGTCCTCTCTCCTCTCTCTCTCTCTCTCTCTCTCTCTCTCTCTCTCTCTCCTAGTGGAAACTTCAATAAACTATCTTGTCAACATGAGTTATTAAGGGAGTATTTTGTTACGCTAGCTTGCGAGATGAGAGTTCTCTTAATTATATCAAACACGTCTGAAATATTAGGAATTTCGTCAGTTTTGAAACATAATAAAAAAAAGGGTAAATCTATATTTTAAAAATGCCAAACTAAAAACTCTGGCAGCATAAAATGAAAAAAAAATCTGATGAAGCTGGGAAACAAAAAATGGATGGTAGTCAAGTATTTTTTATTATTTATTTGATCTTTCCCTGTGAGGAGCAAGTTGGCGCGCGTGCAGATGTGTGTGTGTGTGTGTGTGTGTGTGTGGTGTGTGTGTGTGTGTGTGTGTGTGTGTGTGTGTGTGTTGGGACGTACCTTTAACCTATTTGTGCTTGCGGGGGGTTGAGCTCTGGCTCTTTGGTCCCGCCTGGTGTGGTGTGTGGTGTGTTGGTTGTGTGTGTACACCGCGCGCGGCGCCCGCCCGCACACACACACACACACACACACACACACACACACACACACACACACACACACACACACCAGGATGCAGCGCGAAACAACTGTATCACCCTAATACCTACTTACTGCCAGGAGAACAGAGCATCAGATAAATGAAACAGCCAAAATGGTTTGGTCGTCGGCCGGGAATAACCACACATCGACTGCCGGTGTCCTACACGTCATCCTAGGTGGGGGGCAAGAAGAGAAAATTCCCACAGATGGTGAGGGGGGGAGGGAGGGGAGGAACCTGCACCATGGGAGGAACGTGGGCTGGTGAGAGAAGGGGGGGCGGGGCTACCCAAGCCGTTTGAAAGAATAATTTTGTCTTCTTTGACAATTACGACCATCAAAGATTCACTCCTCGACACACCACTTTA
>WNGS01063839.1:8395376-8420349 GCA_020271785.1 Procambarus virginalis
ATATCCAACGCCTTAAGTCATACGAAAATGAGTAAGACAGCCGAGAAATGAGCGAGCCGCCAGAGGCTTGAGGCCCTCACCAGGAATACAATCTGTCCACACCTCTACAAGAAACAAAAAAAATACTGCACGCCTAGGAGGGTGTTGATCATCTCTCCAACGATACCCTGGTCGAAGGGCGTCTCGGCCACCTCACAGAGGGCCTTCAGGAGGCAGCTGCGACCGTCCACCCCGGCCCTGCCCACACACAATTATTAGTAGTTAAAAAAAACGACATTGGTCATAAAAGTCATGAATACATAGCACTAAAGATTCTGATTACTCAGCACTAATAGTGATTGACTACATAACATAGAAGATGTCGACTATATAATATCAACATACTAACAGCATGAAGTTTACATTTATCTTAAAAAAAGGGGGGGGAGCAACAAGAATGGTTGAAATAAGTATAATGGGTTAAAACGTTAGCAAAATAAGAATAACCGGTGTCCGAGACACGAAGCCTATTAATTGCAAATTTAATTTTCTAAATAAAATATTATTATTATTATTATTATTATTATTATTATTATTATTATTATTAATTATTATTATTATTATTATAACTATATAGTCTTACCGAGGTCCCCTTCGGCTGATTATATATCTTCCCTAAGATGTGACAGACAACAGCTGCCTAACTTGATCCCGGGTACCTATTTTTAATGCTAAGTGAACACCGGGCATCAGATGAAACGTGCCCAATCGTTTCTGTCCCGACCGGGAATTGAACCCAGGTGCTTTTTGTCCCCCGTCAACAATGACTTTATAAATGAAGTCATGGAAACTCGAGTTAGATTTTCTTGACAAGACCAAAAAAAAATAATGGTGCTTTAGGTTTTAACAAACCTCTACAGATGGGCCAAACTGCAAGATCAACTCGATTGTTGCAGAAAGATGACATTCTCCTGTGAGTTACTGTTTCTGAGGGTAGCTATCAATCCAGATGTTACGTCTCTGTGCGTGAGATGTATCCAATTCTTGTAATATGCTGTACTTACTATATTAACCTGCAATGTTAAATGGGATTCTTGTAATGTTATTTGTGTATTTGACTCACTGAATTTGTGCGCCCCTTGAGGGACTTGAAGTAGAGGGGGGGGTAGAAATAGCCTAAGCTACTCTATCCCTTTGAGATGTATTTCTTGCTTATCTCAATAAACATACTTGAACTTGAACTTGAGATGTATCCAAGCTGTAGAAAGGCCGTCCCTAAACTGATATTGCTATAAAGATAAAAATCGGTCCTAAAACAATGTATGGCCCAGAACCCTAGATACATTTCCAAGTACATGTGATTGCAAACCCGTGTTGTATGCTTATTGCAACATGTTGGTGATGCCGAGGGAATCCGGATGAATCCAGATGCAGATATTACGCGTCCTGGGTCATAACCACCCCAGCTCATTACATAACTAAAACGCACTAATAATTATACGAGTAATAAATAAGGTTGAATTTATTAATGTGATTACGTAACGTGTAGTCACCATGTACACACAGCAGAATGTTTACATAAAACGGAGATAGTAAATTAAGAGAACGGGAACAAGGAGGCAGGCAACACCTCATGAACGTCCACAACAAATGTCGTTCCAAAGAAGAGTCCGTTTTATAATAATAATTCATTGTGTCGGGAACTAAACTAACGGGGGACAGGAAGCCAGAGTGTATTCATACACGTTAGACTTATATTGAGGTACCCCTCCCCCAAGGTCGAATTACTGACCCCTCCCAGGATGCAACAAGCTGACTAACTCCTGCGTACCTACTTACTGCTAGGTGAACAGATGCATCAGGTGAAAAAATTGTACCCAACCATTTCTGTCCCGCCCGGGATTCGAACCCAAAATTATTGTGCGTCGAGAACGAACCCGACAGTACTACAGGGACCCCCGAGGGTTTAAAAACCCTTCATACAAACTGCCCGTACCATCAAGAAGAATAAAGATTTCGTAAGCACTATTTACGAAGAATAAGAAAGAGTTCGTGTCCTGAATACGGGATTCATATATGTGCTGTATTACATTAAGTAGCAAAGGTACAGTTACACGGGCATAAGTATACAAGAGTTTTTGCTATAAACAAAACAAAATGTAATTATAACGATATGATAAGTATAACACTCACTTATTAAAGGCGGTCTCCATGTATTTGTAGATGGCTAGTCGTTCCTGGCGGGCGGCTCGCCTCGACCTGGCGTGATACTCGGGCTGGTTGTCGTCCCTGGGCTGGTACCAGTGAACATAGGAGTCAAGGATAGCGTCCAAGTTGTCGTCCAGTTCGAGGTCCTCGTCCTCGCCGCTGGCGGATCGCTTCACGAAGGCAGAACCTCCGACCAATAAAGCGTCCGGCATTTGAAACTTGACCGGCACACCAACTTGTACAAGGGCGGTGTATAAGGTGTAGGTGTTGAAGGGGAGGTTCACACCCCATCTCACCTGAGGGAAGGGAACACATGCAGGCGATGAGTCACAATAACGTGGCTAAGGTATGTGGACCAGACCACACACTAGAAGGAGAAGGGACGACGACGTTTCGGTCCGTCCTGGACCATTCTCAAGTCGATTGAGAATCGACTTGAGAATGGTCCAGGACGGACCGAAACGTCGTCGTCCCTTCACCTTCTAGTGTGTGGTCTGGTCAACAAGGGAACACAGTTTGAAGGGAATGTGTTCAACACAGTCCCACACAACACGGAACACAAACTGACAGTTTGACGACTTAATGTGATGAATGTTATCAAGTTGGTGCTTCATGTACTCGTCTGTACATTTTATATGCAAAGAGTTGAGACATATTCCGATATTTGTTTTTATTGTGACAACCCGTCCTCAGGCCAGGCTGGTTAAAGCTGCTGCCGATCCCCCCCGACCCCCAAAGACGCATTCATCAATTTTAGCGTATTGTATATTAAAAGTAGGTTTGTTCTCATTTCAATATTAATATACATTAAATTTCTAGATATAGTTCGGCATATGTTAGATGTTTAGGTTCTCTTGGCGATTATTTGTATTTGAAGTATGTAGGTGAAGCAGTTGCAGAGTTGCGATTCAAACAGGTCGTCTGCGAAGCACTATTCGAGAAATGTTCGAACGTCATCAGTTGTGGGTCGTGTATAAAAAAAGTTTTGCATTCATAAACCGGGCTTGGCGGCTGAATTAATAAGCGTTTGGCCTTCGTTGATGAGGACGGGCCAAAGCCCAAAGGACGTGGCACAGCCCGTTTTTAGATCTACTGAGGATCTCTGCCAAGGCGTGGGAGACAATCAGAGGCTCTAACTGTGCTACTGATCCATCTCCCGCAAGAAGTCTGGCACGAAACAACGTAATGTAACAGTTCCTTTACCTCTAACAATGAGTTCACTCTCGTGAAATTGTATTTAAAGTTGTAGTTTAACAACTTTGTGAACGTCAGTGAGGGAAATATTTGTTATATGTGACAAGAAATCTAGTTATTACACAGAGTAATCACACTAACGTGGTTAACGTAACTAAAGTATAACCTAACGTATATTAGTATACATAAAAATTCTATGTATAGTTTAGCGTAGGTTAGGTTAGGTTAGATGTTTAGGGTCTACTGGCGATTATTTGTATTTGAAGTACGTAGGTGAAGCATTTACAGCGTTGTGATTCGAACAAAATTCGTCAGTGAAGTACTTGTTCCGGAAGTGTTCGAACGTTATCAGTTGTGAGTCGTGTTTAAACCGTTTTTCATTTATAAACAGGGGGTTTGGCGGGTGCATGGAATGGACTTTGAGCTTTGTTTATGAGGACGGGCTGGTGTGCATGGGAACACCCACCATATAGGTTCGAATTCTCATCACGGCTCCTACGGATTTTCAAATGTAGTTATTAATATAGTATTTTATTTGCCATAAATATTTTCAAGAAATAATTACATTTGTGTGGATGGGTGTTTTTTTAATACAACAGCCAAGAAAATAATATTAATTATATACCTCAATGTTCGACCCCACTGGGATGCCGATGACTCGTCGCTTGCGAGAAAGAGACTGTAAGCAGCCGGAGGTGAGGTCCTGCAGCCAGCCAAGACCTGTGTTGGTGCTGAAGAGTTGGCTAAACTCACTGTCCTGCATCAGCGCGTACGGCGTCCGCAGGAGACACATCATGGCTGCCGCGAGGAATAAATGGGGTCTCATGGCTGTGTTTACGGAGGCGAAGGAAGATGTCCTCTTGAAGGGTGGTGTTGGTGGTGGCAGCGTGGCCGGAGAGTCGTCGCAACAAGAACAAACGGAGGGCAGCAGGAGCTCTGACTCGTGTACACCTCAATATGAAGGACAAAGGTGTGCTGGTGGTGGTGGTGTTTGACCACCCCCGCTGCCTGACCCTCATGCGCCGCCCCTATGCCAGCCAGACTCCGCCTCCCGCTGCCACATCTCGGTAATGTCGCTCGCCTACTTAGGTTAAGGTCAAAATCTTTATTGCGTCTAATTACATATATAATTCGATCATTAGCATAGTTAAGGTTTAAAGTAAACTTTTAATAATAGTGCATATACATTGAGAAATATATACCTTTCGTACGTACCCAATATAAATAAACGTGTGCCTGGCTCCAAGAATATTTTACCTTTTTCGCGGCAAGTTGGCTTTCCCATGTACTTAGGAAGGCCAAGAATAATCATTAAGAATATTAAAGATCTAAAACTCATTTCTTTTAACTGTGATCGGTAAAGCGCACATATCCAAATACTGTATATCAACTGGCTATGTGCGATTTTAAAATGTGCAATTTACTGATGCTAAAAAAAAACTATGAATATGAAAACCTTAGTAAAATTGTAGGTATCTTTTACACCACATTAGATTATGAAATGTCAAGTTGATGTGATCAATGTCAAACTAGGGCGCACTTCTACTATAGTTACCTTACATGGGGATAGATAAAATATTACCATATGTGTATATAAGCTTTGGGTGCTTGCAGAAATGTCTTACGTTGACTAATTCGCGTCTTCATGTTCATCTTAGGGTGGTTAGAGACCTTGGCACTGATTAACTAAACGACAGGATAGGTTTAGTTTAGTTCATTTATTATGCACCCCATACCCATCTTGTGGGCGGTAGTGGAAAGGGTTACAGAGGCACATAATGGGCTCAGGGACTGAACCCCACAATTCATTTAGCTAAGCAAGTTACAATCTTGATGAGCTAGTTACAAAATTCAATATAAGTCGTCACATCAACAATGGGTTCGAGATCGACCTCGAGTACAGGTTCTAAATTAAGCAACTGACATATGTGGAGAGCTAGTGTCACAATTTATATGTTTGTCCTGCACACCGCCTCCCATCCAGTGGACAGCGGTGGATAGGTTACAATCACTCAGTTACTACCTACAGTTAGCAAACTGGGGATATTTGGCTAAAATTTCTGGTAGCAGATCATTTTGAATGAAATATTTACACATCGCTGGAACATTGGTTATAGAATTGTCTCTAAATTCACGTATCTTTTCGCACTCCATCACATAGTGACGGAGGGTGTGCGAATAATTTTGTTGACACAGTTTACATTTGGTCAGGTCTACATCGGCAGATAATGAGAATTCCCAGAGATACTTGTAACCGAGTCTAAGCCGAGCAGCAGTAACATCTAGAAGTCTGCTGATTTTATTGGATGATCCATAGATGTGTGGCTCCTCTTGCATGATAGTATGATGATAGATGGAATTACTGGTGTCAATTTCACTTTGCCTCAGATCTACAAGATCTTGTTGAAGTTCTCGGTGTACTTCTGCTCTCAGATTGCTCATTGACAATCCAAGGTTACACTCAACGGCTCCTTTAAAGGCAGATTCTTTGGCTGATAGGTACAAGAATTTAAATAAAGCGTTGAAGGAAATTAAAAATGTATACAACTTTGCTCTCAGTGATGGAATAAATATTGACTTCAGCTTTTCTTTTTAGGGAATTGCTGGGAAAGATCTCTTGTAGATCATTTTCTGATTTCGAGTGTCTAAGCAAGTATATGATTAAGCATAAGACTATCAGTGCAGCCCGTTTTCAAGGTTAGCCACAACGTTCAAAATACAAAGTGCTAACCAAACCAGGAAGGTATTACCTAAGCAACCCACCTAGCCTAACCAACTGATGCATAGAAAACATAGATTTTTGTGAGCAGCTATTTTTCACAGTACTATTTAACGTGTACGTTGGTGACCGTAACGCTCAACATGAGACGTATTAGTTAAGAGGATGAGTTGGATGGTGGCCGCCTGTCTGGACACCGTCCTGTTATGTCCACCTAAAATATACGACACTAAGGAGCTGTCGCCGGTGATGACAAGCGTCCTCACAGGAACACATCCGCAGGGAGAGAAAGCCTGATGACCTGAATAAATTTGCGCGCTGTATTTGTTCCCATTCCCTTGTACTACCCTCTCATAGCAAGAGCCCTTCTTCCAAACACAACTAAATAAAGTAATAATAATAATTCACAGAGAGAAATTACACTAACGCAATGTATCCATGAGACAATCCGTAGGTGCCTGGGAATACCCAGTGCATAGGTTGGAATACTCATCACAGCTCCTGTGGATTTTCTCAATAATAATAATAATAATAAGAAGGGAATTATAAGATGTGCAGTATTACTCATTAGGTACAGTAATTGTATATTATATAAAGCTAATAATTACACACACAGAGCGCATTGATATATATTCTCAATCACTGATATTTAATCAGACATACTCAATGATTTTCTAGCTGATGGAGAAGAAATCTCTGCCTTACGTCTCGTATACTAAACTTGATACTCCACAATGTTTCGACACCATAACCCAAATGGTAATTGTTCCTTATGTTGACTGATACTTCCAAAGCACTTAATAAAGCTGAAGACACCACAGTTTAGAGAAATGGTAAATAAGATATATGTACAGAATATATATATATATACCTATACCGAGATTAGCTAGATACCTGTATATATGTTATCAGGTATGGAAAGTTGATGTGGAGTGAATTTACCTGAGGGCCACTAACACTAGTCTCCTCGACGAGGACAGGAAGCCAGCGGCTTCGACTAAGAGCCTAGTGTGGCACAGGGAGCACTAAGAGCCTAGTGTGGCACAGGGAGCACTAAGAGCCTAGTGTGACACAGGTAGCACTAAGAGCCTAGTGTGGCACAGGCAGCACTAAGAGCCTAGTGTGGCACAGGCAGCACTAAGAGCCTAGTGTGGCACAGGGAGCACTAAGAGCCTAGTGTGACACAGGCAGCACTAAGAGCCTAGTGTGGCACAGGCAGCACTAAGAGCCTAGTGTGGCACAGGGAGCACTAAGAGCCTAGTGTGGCAGAGGCAGCACTAAGAGCCTAGTGTGGCAGAGGCAGCACTAAGAGCCTAGTGTGGCAGAGGCAGCACTAAGAGCCTAGTGTGGCACAGGCAGCACTAAGAGCCTAGTGTGGCACAGGGAGCACTAAGAGCCTAGTGTGGCAGAGGCAGCACTAAGAGCCTAGTGTGGCAGAGGCAGCACTAAGAGCCTAGTGTGGCAGAGGCAGCACTAAGAGCCTAGTGTGGCAGAGGCAGCACTAAGAGCCTAGTGTGGCAGAGGCAGCACTAAGAGCCTAGTGTGGCAGAGGCAGCACTAAGAGCCTAGTGTGGCAGAGGCAGCACTAAGAGCCTAGTGTGGCAGAGGCAGCACTAAGAGCCTAGTGTGGCAGAGGCAGCACTAAGAGCCTAGTGTGGCACAGGCAGCACTAAGAGCCTAGTGTGACAGAGGCAGCACTAAGAGCCTAGTGTGGCAGAGGCAGCACTAAGAGCATAGTGTGGCACAGGCAGCACTAAGAGCCTAGTGTGGCACAGGGAGCACTAAGAGCCTAGTGTGGCAGAGGCAGCACTAAGAGCCTAGTGTGGCAGAGGCAGCACTAAGAGCCTAGTGTGGCAGAGGCAGCACTAAGAGCCTAGTGTGGCAGAGGCAGCACTAAGAGCCTAGTGTGGCAGAGGCAGCACTAAGAGCCTAGTGTGGCAGAGGCAGCACTAAGAGCCTAGTGTGGCAGAGGCAGCACTAAGAGCCTAGTGTGGCAGAGGCAGCACTAAGAGCCTAGTGTGGCAGAGGCAGCACTAAGAGCCTAGTGTGGCACAGGCAGCACTAAGAGCCTAGTGTGACAGAGGCAGCACTAAGAGCCTAGTGTGGCAGAGGCAGCACTAAGAGCCTAGTGTGGCACAGGCAGCACTAAGAGCCTAGTGTGACAGAGGCAGCACTAAGAGCCTAGTGTGGCAGAGGCAGCACTAAGAGCCTAGTGTGGCACAGGCAGCACTAAGAGCCTAGTGTGACACAGGCAGCACTAAGAGCCTAGTGTGACACAGGCAGCACTAAGAGCCTAGTGTGACAGGCAGCACTAAGAGCCTAGTGTGGCAGAGGCAGCACTAAGAATAATGTTTATGTAATGCTGATTCACTAGTTGTATTACAACCAACCAAAAATGCTACGAAACATTGAGTCCATGAGTGGTATAGTGGTTACCTTACCTTGCGTTGATTTCTGGGCTCAATGTCCTCCCGGCCCGGTCCCTATCCAAATCTGTTTACTGGACTGGTCAACCAGGCTGCTGGACGCAACTGTTCGCAGCGTGACGTATGTATCACAGCCTAACTGATCAGGCATCCTTTGGAGGTGTTTGGTGGTGAATACAACATCGAGTTCAAACCTCCAGCAAATGTGCTTTACTTATTTTTAACACAGGTCTCATTACACAGATCTTGCAATAATCTACTAGACAGAGACATGCCAGTAAAATATTATGAACAACATTTGGGTCATATATCCTTCAATACATCGTCTATTAAATTTTCTGACGCCGTCAGGAATAATTTCGCACATGGAGGAGGTCGAAATGTTATTTCCACACTACTGTGGTTTACAACCAGATTATAGATGGTCACAATAGGGAAGGATCTCAGAAGTACCCAAGTGAGACTTTAATACCTTTCCTGGCAAGTCACTAAGGAATCGGAAGGTAAGCTAAACCTTCGTTCATCTATAGTTTCAACCAGCTTTCCAATGTGAAACATGGGAGGTGGGGACTCAGATAACCTGTGAGTGTCATAGACAATCTTGAGTGGGCTCCTGTGCAAAATTTTAAGAAATATCTGCATCTACAGAGACTTCCTGCGATTTTTGTGAAATCTGAAATCGAGGATTTAATTTCCTTAGAGTTTTCACCGGTTTTCAATGCCTCGTAATGCAGCCAAATTAGCGTGTAACAAGTTTGAAGTTGAATTAGATCTAGGTATCCCCATCTCTGCTGTCAAACTGTATTGGTCCAAACATTCAGATCTGATAGGAAAGAACTTACTGACTCCCAACGACCTGAAAGTACTAGTATAAAAAGCTATGGTTTGTTTAGATCTGAAACCTACATCTATGGGCAGCACAAAACGTCCACTAGACTGTGCGACACAGTGGTTGCAAGGATCAGGTTGGGTTACCGTTACCTGTGGCAGGTGGCTGCAGGTGACGGATCTCCCAATCCTGAGCACTCCAGTTGCAAACTCTGTGAGCAGGAACTACGGCACGATCTCCGCACTACATTACTGAATGCCCAGGTATTAGATCTTTCAGACCAGTTGGCATGAGGTACCTGGAGTTTGCAATTACTTTATTCACTCTCGTATTCTTGAAGATATCCTCACAGTGTACCCAAAATTTGCCAGTGTAGGCTACTAAACACATGCCCTGTATGACTAACCATCCTGCGAGATGGGGACTTTACCACTGCTGCCTTATTCACTCTTGTGTTGTTGATATCCTCAAAATGCATCCGGAGTCTGCCAGTGCAGACTGCTTATCACTTGCCTCTGTATGACTAACCATCCTGTGTGATGGGGATTTTTTAGCATCACCTAGTTAGCATTTTTGACATACTGTACTCCACTTCATATAGTCTAGGGTAGCTGCACTAATGCAGATGTATCTCATATTTTAATAAAAAAAAATCGTAATATTAATTTTCTGGGAGTGTGGGGAGGGAAGATAGGGAGAGATGAAAAAGTGGGATATGGGAGAGAGGAGGTGTGGAGAAGCGGGGAGAAAGGTGGAGAGGATGGGAGGGGGGGAGATGGGGGAAGAGAGGGGGAGATTAGAAAGGTAAGAGAAATCTGGGCTCTGCCAGGTATACCATTTAGTGTCAAATAAAAAGCAACTGATAATAACATTGGCAATGACATTGAACCCAGCCACTTTGACTGGACGGTATAGAACGACGGTCTTTGCAGGTCGGCGTTCAATCCCCGACCGTCCAAGCGCTTGGGCACCATTCCTTCCCTCCCGTCCCATCCCATATACTTATCCTGACCCCTTCCCAGTGCTATAAAGTCGTAATGGCTTGGCGCTTTCCCTTGATAATTAAAAAAAAAATCCGTACTTAAATCATCAGAGACTCGAACTCAAGCATCTTGGCCACTAGTCCAAGATGTTCACGACAAGGATGATTCCCAGAAGTACCTAACTGGCACTCAACTGAGAATTTACACCTTCCCAAGATTACCCCTGTGGCATCTGATGGCACTCCACTCCTTCATCCACGTAGTTTAGGACGCATGTTACACTATTGTAGGTGGAAATAGTTGGCCGTGTTTCCTATATATATATATATCTATATATATATATAGATATATATATATATATATATATATATATATATAATATAATATATATATACTTATATTATATATATCTATTATATATAACATTATAACGGTTTACTGTTGTCTGATTGATGTATTATAAGTTTTGTTGTCTGATTGATGGTATTATAACGGTTGGTGTCTCATTGATGGTATTATAACAGTTATGTTGTCTGATTGATGACATTATAACAGTTACTG
This sequence comes from Procambarus virginalis, assembly GCA_020271785.1. Taxonomy (NCBI): domain Eukaryota; kingdom Metazoa; phylum Arthropoda; class Malacostraca; order Decapoda; family Cambaridae; genus Procambarus; species Procambarus virginalis. The sequence continues at coordinate 8,406,276 of WNGS01063839.1, forward strand.
TTGTCTGATTGATAATTAGAACAGTTACTGTTTCTGATTGATGACATTAAACAGTTACTGTTGTCTGATTGATGCATTATAACAGGTTACTGTTGTCTGATGATGGCATTATAACAGTTACTGTTGTCTGATTGATGGCATTATAACAGGTTATTGTGTCTGATTGATGACTTATAACAGTTACTGTTGTCTGAATGATGGCATTATAACAGGTTACTGTTGTCTGATTGATGGCATTATAACAGTTACTGTTGTCTGATTGATGGCATTATAACAGGTTACTGTTGTCTGATTGATGGTATTATAACAGTTACTGTGTCTGATTGATGACATTATAACAGTTACTGTTGTCTGATTGATGACATTATAACAGTTACTGTTGTCTGATTGATGACATTATAACAGTTACTGTTGTCTGATTGATGACATTATAACAGTTACTGTTGTCTGATTGATGGCATTATAACAGGTTACTGTTGTCTGATTGATGGCATTATAACAGTTACTGTTGTCTGATTGATGGCATTATAACAGGTTATTGTTGTCTGATTGATGACATTATAACAGGTACTGTTGTCTGATTGATGACATTATAACAGTTACTGTTGTCTGATTGATGGCATTATAACAGGTTACTGTTGTCTGATTGATGGCATTATAACATTTTACGTGTTGTCTGATTGATGGCATTATAACAGGTTATTGTTGTCTGATTGATGACATTATAACAGGTTACTGTTGTCTGTTGATGACATTATAACAGTTTACTGTTGTCTGATTGATGACATTATAACAGGGTATTGTTGTCTGATTGATGACATTATAACAGGTTACTGTTGTCTGATTGATGACATTATAACAGTTACTGTTGTCTGATTGATGACATTATAACAGGTTATTGTTGTCTGATTGATGACATTATAACAGTTACTGTTGTCTGATTGATGGCATTATAGCAGTTACTGTTGTCTGATTGATGACATTGTAGTTCTCAGTGTTCCCTGATTGATGATACTGCAGCTGGTATTGCGGTCTGATTGATGGTACTTCAGTTGTTATTGTCTCCTGATTGATGGCCCTGTAGCAGCTGCTGTTGTCTGATTGATGATGCGGTCGTTGCTGTTGTATGAGTGATGGCAGTGTATTAGTTTTTGCTGTGTGATTTATGGTATTGTAGTAGTTATTGTTGTGCAGTTGATGCTACTGTAATATTTATGTTACAGTTGATGGTCCTGTAATATTTATGTTACAGTTGATGGGCCTGTAATATTTATGTTACAGTTGATGGTCCTGTAATATTTATGTTACAGTTGATGGTCAGGTAATATTTATGTTACAGTTGATGGTCCTGTAATATTTATGTTACAGTTGATGGTCCTGTAATATTTATGTTACAGTTGATGGTCCTGTAATATTTATGTTACAGTTGATGGTCCTGTAATATTTATGTTACAGTTGATGGTCCTGTAATATTTATGTTACAGTTGATGGTCATGTAATATTTGTTACAGTTGAGCTACTGTAATATTTATGTTACAGTTGATGCTACTGTACTCGTTATTCGTTATATACTATATATATATATAAGGAATTACTGTTGTTTGTGTGATGTCTCTGGATTAGTCTTTGCTCGATACATTTTCTGAAGTAGTTGTTTTTGTATGATACTAGGGTCATTTTTTCTTATTGTTTTTAGCCAAATATCCCAATTTGCTAACTATAGGTAGTAACTAAGTGATTATACCTATCCACCGCTGCCCACTGGATGGGGGGCGGTGTGCAGGACAAACATATCAATTGTGACACTACTCTCCACATATGTCAGTTGCTTAATTTAGAACCTGTACTTGAGGTCGATCTCGAACCCATTGTTGATGAGACGACTTATATTGAATTTTGTAACTAGCTCATCAAGATTGTAACTTGCTTAGCTAAATGAATTGTGGGGTTCAGTCCCTGAGCCCATTATGTGCCTCTGTAACCCTTTCCACTACCACCCACAAGATGGGTATGGGGTGAATAATAAATGAAATAACTAAACTAAAAACTGTTTATGTTGTTTTGTTGTGGATGATGTTATCGTTGTTGATGTGTGTGTGGTTGTCACTACGGCGATGATGTTATCGTTGATGTGTGTGTGTTGGTGTCACTACGGCGATGATGTTATCGTTGATGTGTGTGTGTGGTTGTCACTACGGCGATGATGTTATCGTTGATGTGTGTGTGTGTGGTTGTCACTACGGCGATGATGTTATCGTTGATGTGTGTGTGTGGTTATCACTACGGCGATGATGTTATCGTTGATGTGTGTGTGTGTGTGGTTGTCACTACGGCGATGATGTTATCGTTGATGTGTGTGTGTGTGGTTATCACTACGGCGATGATGTTATCGTTGATGTGTGTGTGTGTGGTTGTCACTACGGCGATGATGTTATCGTTGATGTGTGTGTGTGGTTATCACTACGGCGATGATGTTATCGTTGATGTGTGTGTGTGTGTGTGTTGTCACTACGGCGATGATGTTATCGTTGATGTGTGTGTGTGGTTATCACTACGGCGATGATGTTATCGTTGATGTGTGTGTGTGTGGTTGTCACTACGGCGCAACGAACTACTTTGTGAGTGAACAGGTTGCAACTGGGTCAACAACTTTTATTTCATAACAGTATACAATTTTGGGGAAACTTTTGTCTAGCCTGGGATTGTTTCACATAAAGCATAATTGTATAGTATAATGTGACATATAATGCGTTATATATAATGCTTGATAATTACCTATAAATAATAGGCACATCATATTAACATGAGATTGTCCGTCGGGAGGACGGAAGGGTGTGAGGGCAGGCGAGGCAGGAACGGGCGGGTGTGAGAACTGGCGAGGCAGGGACGGGCGGGGTGTGAGGGTAGGCGAGGCAGGGGAGGCGTGGGGTAGGGCAGGAGGGAACAACCCATCCGTATCATTGCTAATAAATTAATACAATACACTCTTGTCATGAAATCAATACATGGCTGTAAGACGCTGACAATATCAAGACGGTACCACTAACAGACGAGGCCTCGTAGCCGCGTTGTTCCCGACAAACAACACTTGCCTCCAGCAGATTACCAGCCCTAAAAGACCCTGTGGATGGCGTTGGGAATGAGGTCAAAGGCGACGCCTCACACTGGTAGTAGCGCGTCTCACAGTCGCCCTCCAGTTTGCCGTGCAGCTCCGCCTCGATGAAGTGGCCATAATCCTTCCTCTCCTCCTCGGTGTCTGGGTGACCGGCCAGCGACGCTCTGTGGGCGAGAATAATGGTGGTGTTGAGAAACGTCACAAGCAAGGAGAAGAACACAATCGAATCACAAAAAAACGTGATCTGTGAACCATTGAGGCCATGTGATGAAGAGTCCATTGTTGCCACCAAAAGCTAAACAGGCAGAACCCAGGAGCTGGAGTTTAAGTCCCCTCAAACACTAACACTTCTCAGCCTCATCTCTCATTTTCACCGTTCAGCCTCACAATCAGCCTCACCTCTCAGCCTCAGCCGTCAGCTTCAGCCATATACTTCAGCCTCAGCCGTCAACAATACTCACGTGAGGAGGGTGTTGATCAGCTCTCCCAGCAGACCCTGGTCGAAGGGCGCCTCGGCCACCTCACAGATGACCCTCAGGAGGCAGCTGAGGCCGTCCACCCCGGTCCTGTCCACACGCAACAAAACATAAACAAAAGGCACAAAAGACCATGAATATCTTTTCCTATAAGAGAGAATATTTGTGTTTGATGAAAGTTGGAGGCCAGACGCTTGAGGCTAGCCTCACCCAAATTTGAAGGGTGAATTGTCTGGGGTATGGGACGGACATAGACTAGTCGACATTGGTATACGTTAAATGTTTTACGAAATATTAGCATTTATAGACACCCCTATACAGTTTTTGTGGAATCAAGTGTGAAATATACGATGTGATTCCCGTACAGTTTTAGAAATTGTAATATATTTTCTGAGACCTTACAGTTGTTTCAGTGCTTCTAAATAACACATTTTCTGAGAGAGGGGAAAACAAGGAAGATGTGGTTTGACAGGTATGACTTGAGCAGTAAGGCTAATGATTCGTGTAAGAATTCGGGCAACAGTAGATCTTGAATGCCGTTTCGATTTAGTAATCCAGATTGAAGAGGTGTATTTACACTGAAAACCTGAATTTACCTGATGGTTACCACCTCTAGTGGTCACCGGCTTTGACATGCCGGCGACTTATCAAAAGTTCCTTCAATTAAAAGTATCAAGGAAAGTAATTAGATGTACAGGATAATTAGTAGTTCAGTGAAGTGGTTAACAATTCAATAACTATCGTAATTCAGTAAAGATCACCGACTTTGTTAACAATAATTTTATTTGCGTATATTGAAGTGCCATTCTCGTTCATCATACAGATCAGAGTTTTAATTATTAAATTATTTTTCAACGTCGCTGGATACGGAGAATTGAGGATACGACGAGGCTTTCGATTTTCAGTGATTCAGACAGTGAAATTTATCTTATTGATTTGCGTATAAATCTAATAACATATTATTTTAAAATTATATTTCAAAAATTCATTTATTGTCAATATTCCCACTGCCTTTATTCCTTCCCAAATTCTTCATCTCCTTTCCTGTTCCTTTGCCATATAAAATATAAGAACCTCCTCAGCGGGTAAGTTATCGGGAGACAACGCTCAGCCAGCATGACTATATAGAACATGGAAGAGATATGAGAACAAAGAACTGGTATGCAGGCGAGGAGTCACAATAACGTGGCTGAAATATGTTGACCAAACGACGCACTAGAAAGTGAAGGGACGACGACGTTTCGGTCCGTCCTGGACCATTCTCAAGTCGATTGTCTTGAAAATGGTCCAGGACGGACCGAAACGTCGTCGTCCCTTCACTTTCTAGTGTGTGTGGTCTGGTCAACAAAGAACTGGTATATTACGGAGGGAGGGAATGATGCCCAATTACTTGGTCCATCGGAATCGAACGCTGGCCTGTAAGAAACGAAATGAATGAACAAAATGAACGCAAGAAAGCTGGTATTGTTGTGCAAGAGTATTACATACTCCGAACAATGTACATTTCCTTATGCATTGCGTAAATATATATATTTTTACACTAAGAGAGCAACCCGTCCTCCTAATAGAACGTCGCATTTTGATGTATACTCTACCGAAACCAAAAAATTTTCATACTTGTAAATGATAACTCGCGAAATTGACATACTATCCCGTTTTCTGTTTTGGGTCCTCTGGTAGGTTAGAATAAGGGCACTTTAGTACGACAATTTCTTGACGTTGGGGAACCTTAGGAGGACGGGCTGAAGAGAGTTACAATAGCATTTGGACTATCACTCAAAGCAAAGTACCACTCACTCATTGAAGGTTCCGATCAGGTTATTATAGAAGGACAACCGTTCCTGGCGGGCTGCTCGTCTGGCCATCTCGTGTAACTCCAGCTGGTTGCTGTGTTTAGGCTGGTACCAGTGAGCAAAGGAGTCGGTGCTGTGGTCCGCTCCGTCGACGTCCTCCTCCTCCCCGTAGCCGGCGTCAACTGATCGCTTCCCCGCACCCCCGACCACGATGCCGTAAGGAAAGCCTACCCTGATCGGCAGGCCAAATTGTAACTTGATCTTCGAGAAGGTGTAAGTATCGTAGGGAAAGTTGAGCGACCATTTTATCTGAAGGAGTGAGATACAGTACAGTCGGAATGTGTAGTGTGATTATTGCTGCATGTTGAGTCCCGCCCCCCCCCCCCTCACCTGCGTGTAGATGGTAAACATGTTCTCTGGTTCTCTTCCTTACCTTCTTGATCACGGCCAGATCAGAGACGTCCTTGTTGCTCTCCTCCACTGCTGATGGTTCAACACTTCAGCACTGCTGATGGATCAACACTTCAGCACTGCTGATGGATCAACACTTCAGCACTGCTGATGGATCAACACTTCAGCACTGCTGATGGTTCAACACTGCAGCACTGCTGATGGATCAACACTTCAGTACTGCTGATGGATCAACACTTCAATACTGCTGATGGATCAACATTTCGGTACACACGATCCACATACACACACACACACACACACATAACGTTTTCAGTGTCAAAGTAGTTAACGGATGGAATGCATTAGGCAGTGATGTGGTGGAGGCTGACTCCATACACAGTTTCAAATGTAGATATGATAGAGCCCAGTAGGCTCAGGAATCTGTACACCTGTTGATTGACAGTTGAGAGGCGGGACCAAAGAGCCAAAGCTCAACCCCCGCAAGCACAAATAGGTGAGTACACACACACACACACACACACACACACACACACACACACACACACACACACACACACACACACACACACACACACACACACACATATATATATATATATATATATATATATATATATATATATATATATATATATATATATATATATATATAAATTATTGTCAATCATAATGTAGCATCCATTTGCCCCGCCACCACAGGGCGTCGTTCTCTGGAAGATTACCTAAGCGCCACCATCAACATTATTACAAGAGAATAACAGGTTTTTGGTCCAGGTATAATATATTATTATTAATGCAATGACGGATTCTGAGCCAGGCAAGTGTCCTGTAATTAAGGCGGTTGTGACCTTAATCCCGTTGTTATTACTGCTATTTACATTTATTATGGCGGAATTGAGTCTTCTGGCCAAGGTACGAAACCTGAACGGTTAGTCCTAACCGGTTAGGGTTTATCCAGCACCATGTTTTACCAGGAATACGATCCACCAGTCGTTTGGCATCCGGAGTCCTAATTATTGCTTATGCGTTAGGTTAGATGGGTTAGTACGTTCGTCAGGCTAGTTAGGTTAGGTGGATAAGTTCGATTGGGTGGGTTTGTTAGGTTAAGTGTCGGTTGATAAGGAAGATTTGGTTGTTGTTTTGGATTCAGCTACTCTGAACAAAATTTCCATGTAGCACGGGCTATAGTGAGCCCGTAAATGAGTTCGGTTATAGGTTTGGTGAGTTCGTTTGGCTAAGTAGGTCCGTTAGGTTTGAACATCGGGAGAACAATTGTACAATGTAGCTTAATGGTCACAATGTACAATGTGACCATTAAACTTCATCAGAATTTGAAATACTCTATCGGATCCTGCTTATAGGCTTGCAGAAACAACTGTGGTCAAGTCTCCGCGAATATAGCGAGGTATTGAGTGTGTATCTTCATGACTGATTGTATCTTCACGATTGATTAATTGATGAAGATTAAGCCACCCAAGAGGTGGCACGGGTATGAGTAGCCCGTAAAGGTAGGCTTCACCATCTTCCAATACTTATAAGGCAGAGTGGTATAGTGGTGAACTAAGCAGAACAGTTACAGCCCCGCTCGTGTACCAGTTAAGTCCACGACGGGCTCACCATAGCCCGTGCTACTTGGAACTTTTGTTCAGAGTAGTTGTATCTAAAACAACAGTAGTGAACTGCCATCCTCACCCAGTAACCTGAGGTGACCCAGCCTTCTGGCTGCTCTGTGGAATACGTCTTGGAATAATATTATTTTGTATTAAAAAAATGTTTTACAGTTTCGTTTTTAGAGACTAAATTGCATATATATATATATAATTTCAATCAACAGATAAATATGCAAGTCATAATGTTGATTTGAACTCCATATATTACTTAATCAATTTAAAAGTATGCTGAGAAAACATGGAAGAAAGATTCATTAGTAATTTAATATACTATTTCCTCTCTGCATGCAAAGATTGAATTCAAAGTCTTTCCTCATAAGTAAAATATTTTAACCTGCGTTCTTCGGCGCTTTCGTTCTTTTGAACTTAGTAAACGATATAAACAAAATCAACCTCAAAACGTGCATACTTAATGAATATTTAATCTCCAAACACAAACCTATGTTTTCTGTTTGTGGCCGGGCACGTGATGGCGTGCGGCCAGCTCGGCAGCCAAGAGTACACTGAGTGTTTACCTCAAAAAACGATCCAGCGGGGACTCCGATGACTCGTCTCATGCGGGAGAGCGGCTGAAATCTGCCAGACGAAATTTCGTGCAGCCAGTTCTGACTTGAGTTCGTACTGAAGAGATACTGATTTTCGTGTATTAGTGCTTCCGGCGTCTGTAGGAAACACATTATGGCTGCCGCGAGGAATAGATGGGGTTTCATGGCTGTGTTTACGGCGGCGAAGGAACTTGTCTTCCTTGAAGGGTGGTGTTGGTGGTGGCAGCGTGGCCGGAGAGTCGTCGCAACAAGAACAAACGGAGGGCAGCAGAAGCTCTGACTCGTGTACACCTCAGTATGAAGGACAAAGGTGTGCTGGTGGTGGTGGTGTTCTGACCACCCCCGCTCCCTGACCCTCATGCGCCGTCCCCCATGCCAGACTCCGCCTCCCGCTGCCACACCTCGGGTGTTATTTATCTAAACTTAGTTTGACTGTTATTTCACTTTGGTAAACATAAAACATACATTTTATAGCTTCTTTGAAAATCAAATTGCAGAACAACAAACTTATGTTTGATCCAGTCCTTGGCGACGTTAGAAAATCTTGTCAGAACACATAATATTTGGTCACGTGGTTGGGTCAAGGCTTATCGACGTTGTTAAGTCAGTCTCCCTGTTTTTTTTTTAACTAGTTCGGCGTTCAATCCCCGACCGTCCAAGTGGTTAGACACCATTCCTTACCCCCGTCCCATCCCATATCCTTATCCTGACCCTTTTCAAGTGCTATAAAGTCTTAATGGCATGGTACTTTCCCCTGATAATAAAAAACAAAATTCCTATGTGTCAACTTTGTGAGTGCCAAATACACCCTGCGTCAGCTTTGTGAGTGTCGAATGCAGTTGCACCTCTGGTACAATTGTTCTACAAAACTCCCAGGCCTGCTCACAGTTGCCGTGGTAAGGAAGCTCCAGGTACACCACTCCCAGGCCTGCTCACAGTTGCCGCGGTAAGGAAGCTCCAGGTACACCACTCCCAGGCCTGCTCACTACAACCTGCTTCTTGAAAAAATACATAATATTTTGACATATAAATCCTCTAGGGCCAAAAACTAAAAATCCCAGCGGCACGCAAAACTGACGTGATGTCCTGTTTTCTATTTTTCTTTTCACAGTTAGGTTAGGTTCGGTTAATTTAGTACATTGTAGTGACATTGTGAACGCTTGAGTGGACGGTCTGCACAGTTGTCTGGGTACGCGAGGGACGCACCTCCAGCCTGGCAAACTTTGTGTTCCGGGTTTAATATAAGGAGAGGCATGTAAGGTAAATAACTTTAGTTTAATGTTTTTTTTTTTAATGTAGACTCAACAGTTCTGATATTTATGTCATAAGAAATTCACATGAGGCACACAGAGAGTAATCACAGTAACGTGATTGCATTAATGAGAAAATCCTTAGGAGCAGTGAGGCGGCTCACGGGTCCTACTGATTTTCTTTTTCACATGGTAATCAAATTACTGTTATCTTATGTTGAAAACAATAAAAGTAAAACTTCTGTTCAGTCATGAATGAAGATTTTGAATTAATTGAATTGTTTTACGTGCTTAGAAAATGAACACTCTTCAACGTCGCTAAGGAGTACGCTTCACATTTGTTTCATGGTAGATATTCAGAGAGTAAGTTTGCAAAAATTAAACGAAAAAGAAACCAAGAACACACAAAAAATCAAAGGTTAAGGCGGGATTAATAGTGAAATGAAGCCTTAAAGTGTGGTATTGGAGGGCGGAGTCTGGTGTGAGTTGGGGGGGGGGGGAGAGGAAGTGGGATGCTGGAATTAATAGTCGGGCGGCTGGGTAGGCACGGCAGTAGGCTACCTGCAGCAGACCGTTGTCCACACTGCTGTATACACGGGTCCAGAGCTCCTCTTTTCCTCACCCTTTGGTCTTGTTGCCACTCTCCGCCCACGCTGTCACCACCACCACCCTTTCCTGGTACAACCTCACCTTGGATCACCACAGCGATGAAAGTGCACTTCTTCCTCGTGACAGCCATGCTGTGTCTTGTGCAGACATCGGAAGTACTGGCGCAAGACACCGAGTTTTCCTATAGTACGAACGCTAGTCTGGGGTGGCTGCAGGAGCTGTCCTCCGGCAGCCTGCAGCCTCTCTCTCGCAGGCGACGTGGACTCGCCCTCCCATTTGGATCTAACTTTGAGGTAAATACTTCTGCATTAAGTCTGGAAATCGGTGGGCACCCTTAAAAGCTTAAAGTAACAGAAAATAATAATCATAATTAATATGATAATTTAATGACCACATTTTGTCAAATATTATAAATGGTTTCTCTCATTTCAGAATGTTCCATTATATTTAAAGAATATTAAGGTCAAAATTAACTAAAAAACGGATATACTTAATTTGTCGATGTGTCCCAAATGTTATCCTCGTTTAACATGTATTTTTGTGATACAAAACAAGCAATTATATTGTTCAGTAATCATGTAATCTCAAAAAGCATCCTTTGCCACACCACCAGCAGTAGAGGTTTGCTGTAATATCTTGGGGCATCAGGGCTGTGGGTGCGCATTGTGGTCCTTCAGTTAAACTCCTCAAGTCAGTAGAATTAATATCACCCTTACGTAATTTTTCCACATTTAAAACCAGGTTTATTAGTAAAATTACCAAAAATTACGGGTAACGGTCACAATCATTAAGTTCATTTATTATGGACCCAATAATTGATCATGGAGTAAAGGTTACAGAGGCACATAATGGTCTCATGAACTGATCAACATTATAGCTACAACATTGATGGATCTGTTTACATACATTAGCGCGTCGGAGAGGGTTTATGATATAAAACATGGTAGCTCATAATAATAACATTAATTATGATTAATATTAAATGCCGGGGTCGTAGGTTCGCACCCACCCTTAGTCCTAGTGCATTTTCTCATATCATGTTAATGTGATTTCTTTGTGCATTTGAAGAGAAACGTTGTAGGTAGAACTCCTATACCACAACCATAGGATTTAGTTGAATCCCAGGTTCTATGGCTTTTGAGCATATTGTGGCCGAGTTGTTTAGGACATATGCTGAGTTTGTCCAGTGTGCAAGTTCGAATCTTCATGACCTACTGATTTTCTCAATAATAATAATAATAATAATAATAATAATAATAATAATAATAATAATAATAATCTGGCTGCAGGAGTTATAATAATGACAATAATCATCACAGAGAAATATGACAGGGTAGAATTCATCAAAACGTTTAAAATACTGAACAGTTTCGAGGATGTTGATCCAGACAGTTTCTTCAAAAGATCAGATGTAACACAAACAAGGAGCAACAGTTTCAAGTTCAACAAGCAGCAGTGTAGGACTGAAAAAAGGAGATGCTTTTTCACCCACAGGGTAATAAGCCTATGGAACTGCCTTCCCGCCGAAGCCAAATGCCAAAACGGTTAAATTTTAAAATCCAGCTGGAAAAAAAATCAGGACAAATGGGCCACTAGAGTGTTAGTGGCTCTCAGGTAACTTCTGGGAATAGGTGAATACAAGTGACGCTTACATAACTAAAGGCCAGTTCAGTTCTGCATTATAACACCCAAGTGAAAGCAGACATAAATGTAATAATTACAATAACAATGACGGAAATACTGTAAATGATACTGGTCAATCACGGACAATAACGGTATAAGGACCTACTCCCCCTCTTTACCCCCCCCTGCCAGCGGACGTCCACCTAAATATTCCGCTATCGCTTCCGTACCTAAATAACACTTTATCATGTGGACTAAGAACCTGTTGTATGCTCCTTTGTAAATATGAGTTTATAACTTATTAAGCTTGTGCTTCAATTAGTACCATTGACTAATCGCGTTCAATGGGAAATATTGACGATAATCAGATTTTGAACTGCGAGAGTGCAGGATCTCCTTATCAACTGAGAGAAGCGCTAGCTAAATGCTTCCAATGTGCACACAGTTTTTTTGAGCTTGCAATTCATACTTAATCTTATCAGTCATATTGTTCCTTGTAACTGATGGGTAGCCAATTGGTCCTCTCGAAAAACAATACGTCGCATTTTGACGTCAAGCTTCCTAACGGACAAAATATGATGTAGTAAAAGATCGCAGATGCTCACAAATATTCACTTTTTATTTCTAGGAGTGGGTAGTTCGGTTGGGTTAGGATAGGTTCGTTTTTTTTTTAGTACTCCATTGTCTGTCCGTTGTGGCAACTCGAGAGGAAGGGCAGAGCATTTAGATCCTGCCAGCTGGGAAGTATCCTGTCGACGTGAAAGTAGCCTACGGCATGTCCTGTCTGCAGAAAAGTATCCTGCCGGCAGGGATTATCATGCTGAATGGGAAATATCATGCCGGCAGGAGGTATCATGCTGACAGGGAGTATCATGCTATAAGGGAAGTATCATACTACCAGGGAAGTATTATACCGGCAGGGAAGTATCATGCCGGCAGGGAGGTATCATGCCGGCCGGAAAGTATCATGCTATAAGGGAAGTATCATACTACCAGGAAAGTATCATGCCGGCAGGGAGGTATCATGCCGGCAGGGAGGTATCATACCAGCAGGGAGGTATCATGCCGGCAGGAAAGTATCATGCCAGCAGGGGGGTATCATGCCGGCAGGGAAGTATCATCCATAGGGAAGTATCATGCCAGCAGGGAGGCATCATGCCGGCAGGGAAGTATCATGCTATAAGGGAAGTATCATGCCGCAGGGAGTATCATGCCAGCAGGGAAGTATCATGCCTGGGAAGTATCATACTACCAGGGAAGTATCATGCCGACTGGGAGGTATCATGCCGACAGGGAAGTATCATGCTATAAGGGAAGTATCATACTACCAGGGAGTATCATACCGGCAGGGGTATCATGCCGGCAGAGAAGTATCATGCCAATACCCAGGGAAGTATCATGCCGACTGGGAAGTTCATGCCGGCCGGAAAGTATTATGCCGCCTGGGAAGTATCATGCCGCCAGGGACGTATCTAGTCGCCCGGGAAGTATCATGGCGTCGACAAGTATCATGCCGCTAGGGAAGTATCATGCCGCCAGGGAAGTATCATGTCTCCAGGAAAGTATCATGCCGCCAAAGAAGTATCATGCCATCAGGGTAGTATCATGCCGCCAGGGAAGTATCATGCCGCCGGGGAGTATCATGCCGCCGGGAAGTATCATGCCGCTAGGGATTATCATGCCATGAAGTATCATGCCGTCTGGTAAGTATCATGCCGCTAGGGAAGTATCACGCCGCCTAGGGAAGTATCATGCCGCCTGGGAAGTATCATGCCGCAGAGAGTATCATGCCGCCAGGGAAGTATCATGCCGCTAGGGAAGTATCACGCCGCTAGGGAAGTATCATGCCGCCAGGGAAGTATGCCGCCTGGGAAGTATCATGCCGCCAAGACGTATCATGCCGCCAGGGAAGTATCATGCCGCCTGGGAAGTATCATGCCGCCAGAGACGTATCATGCCGCCAGGGAAGTATCATGCCGCTAGGGAAGTATCATGCCGCTAGGGAAGTATCATGCCGCCAGGGAAGTATCATGTCGCCCGGGAAGTATCATGCCTCCTGGGAAGTATCACGCCGCCCGGGAAGTATCATGGCGTCAGACAAGTATCATGCCGCTAGGGAAGTATCATGCCGCCTGGGAAGTATCATGTCTACAGGGAAGTATCATGCCGCCTGGGAAGTATCATGCCGCCTGGGAAGTATCACGCCGCTAGGGAAGTATCATGCCGCCAGGGAAGTATCATGCCGCCTGGGAAGTATCATGCCGCCAGGGAAGTATCATGCCGCCTGGGAAGTATCATGCCGCCAGGGAAGTATCACGCCGCTAGGGAAGTATCATGCCGCCCAGGGAAGTATCATGCCGCACAGGGAAGTATCATGCCGCCTGGGAAGTATCATCGCCGAGATCTCCCCAGGGAAGTATCATGCCGCCAGGGTAAGTATCATGCCGCCTGGGAAGTATCATGCCGCCAGATCACGGGAAGTATCATCCGGCAGGGAAGTATCATGCCGGCAGGGAAGTATCATGCCGCCGGAGTATCATGCCTAGGAAGTATCATGCGCCAGCCGGGAAGTAGGTCTT
>WNGS01063839.1:8428091-8445380 GCA_020271785.1 Procambarus virginalis
GCAAATATATATATATTTGTACCTAGTAGCCAGAACTCACTTTTGGCCTACTATGCAAGGCCCGATTTGCCTAATAAGCCAAGTTTCCTGAATTAATATATTTTCTCAAATTTTTTTCTTATGAAATGATAAAGCTACCCATTTCATTATGTATGAGGTCAATTATTTTTTATTGGAGTTAAAATTAACGTAGATATATGATCGAACTTAACCAACCCTACCTAACCTAACCTAACCTATCTTTATAGGTAGGTTAGGTATTAGGTAGCCGAAAAAGTTAGGTTAGGTTAGGTTAGGTAGGTTAGGTAGTCGAAAAACAATTAATTCATGTAAACTTGGCCTATTAGGCAAATCGGGCCTTGCATAGTAGGCTGAGAAGTGCGTTCTGGCTACTAGGTACGACACACACACACATATATATATATATATATATATATATATATATATATATATATATATATATATATATATATATATATATATATATTCCAACCCTGTTTTCTATTGTCTTGATGCTGTCATAATCACATTTTCTCAGTTCTTCCACTAATATATATACTTATATATATATATATATATATAATATATATATATATATATATATATATATATATATATATATATATATATTTAAGTTTTTGCTCCATTACAGCTGTGTTTGTTGAGACTTTGTGCGTATGTGCTGGTGAGACCATGTGCGTGTGGATGTGGGCTTGACCCAGTTTACAAGAAACCCAAGAAATTCTCGAACGTAAGCACAGAATACCAATGTAAGAGCATTAAGAGTAATGTATCCTGTATGATCAGGCTTTGTAGTAGATGAGCTCGCCTGGGGACGAGGATAATGATATGGGGGTCACCGGAGTTTATATGTTGCAAGACAGGACACTGGTGGCGTTTATGGCGGGGCTCCGTATAATGTGCGACAGGTGCGCCGCTCTGGTGGTGAGGGTTCTTTTTAATTAAACTTGTTTTGTGAAAAGATATGAGAGGGACAGGGATATGTTATATTCAAATGATTATATTCACCGAGAGGTATGATCTGGTTCCTTGCATATTGTAGTAAAAGTGATATATATATTATTGTACCGGATGGATGCTCGCTTGACTGTTTCGTTTGGATGCTCGCTTGACTGTTTCGTTTGGATGCTCGCTTGACTGTTTCGTTTGGATGCTCGCTTGACTGTTTCGTTTGGATGCTCGCTTGAATGTTTCGTTTGGATGCTCGCTTGACTGTTTCGTTTGGATGCTCGCTTGACTGTTTCGTTTGGATGCTCGCTTGACTGTTTTGTTGTGTCGTCAGATTAGCTGTGTCGTGCTTGTGTACAGGTTGGTGGAATGTTAACTCCTAGTTTAATTTATATTTGTTCTAGCTTTAGTCATATGCAAGTTTGCTTATTATTATATATAGTTTAAGCACTGTTTATTCATTATAAGTGTTGTATATTATATGGCTTGTGTTATTGCAGATGTAACTGCACTGTAATTATTTAATCAATAAAGCCACATGTCTGGCAATGCTTCTCCTTTACCTCACATATATATACACCGAGATGTATATACCTGCGTCTATGTATAAATACACCGAGAGTTTACTATAGTCCTTGAAAATGTTCAGGACTAACGTACACTTGCTGGTTGGTCAGTAAGCTCATGTGGTGGCCTTCAAAATTTCGGAAATATTATGTTTGTGTGAGCAGGCTTTAACTTAAAAAATCTCTTCTGCCTCAGTATTTTTAATTATGTGTTTAGTTTAAGCAAGTAAAAATTGGTCACCTACAATCAGACATTATTACACTCCATTTTGTACAGGTTTTGGGGTCTACGACTAACACATAAAGAACGTGTCACAATAACTTGGCGGGGAAATGAAATACTCATCCCACACGTCTGGTGGTGGTGAGAATAGGAAAGTGACAACGTTTTGGTGGCCCTGACCCTAAAGTGACAACGTTTTGGTG
Source organism: Procambarus virginalis (assembly GCA_020271785.1). Taxonomy (NCBI): domain Eukaryota; kingdom Metazoa; phylum Arthropoda; class Malacostraca; order Decapoda; family Cambaridae; genus Procambarus; species Procambarus virginalis. Next base: position 8,430,053 of record WNGS01063839.1, read on the forward strand.
GTCCTGACCCTAAAGTGACAACGTTTTGGTGGTCCTGACCCTAAAGTGACAACGTTTCGTTGGTCCTGACCCTAAAGTGACAACGTTTTGGTGGTCCTGACCCTAAATGACAACGTTTTGGTGGTCCTGACCCTAAAGTGACAACGTTTTGGTGTCCGACCCTAAAGTGACAACGCATCGGTGACCCTAAAGTGACCACGTTGGCGGTCGTTCCGTCCTTGACCCTTATCAAGTCAGGTCTAAAAAAAAAAGGGACGTCATCACTCATTTCATGTGTGGGTTGGGAATCTAACGCATGTAATTCCGGTTTTGATCAATTCATTGATTTTAATCTGAATAGTTTCTTGAATGTGCCTGCAATAGCGTTTTCGGTTTGCACAACATTTTAAATTTAACTGATAAAGATTCCTACAACCTTCCCACTCTTCTAATTGTTATATTAGTCTGAAACAACTTCTATCACGTTGTACATTCCCTGGTGATGTCAGCATGCATCCCAGTTGCCATGAACCCATAATATTTACTATTGACAGAACCCTAATGCCTAATTCATTCATTTCCCTTCGCCACCTCTGCCAGCATTGTCTCAATATAGGTTTGTGTCAATTTTAATCCAAGATGATTTTTCCAGCAGTATCGTTGATCACTTCTTCTCTGGAAGACACACCATTACGCTTTCATATATTTTAGTAAAAAAAATCAAATATATATCTAATCTGAGCCCCACCCCCACCCCGCCTCCACTATCAGAAAAACATCACGGAACAAATTGGCTATAATTAAATTAGTTTATTGGATTTTCCGGTTGCATATTTATAAATGAAACATTTAAAGTGAAAGTATCAACACAGAAATTAAGTTTGTACATGTTGTTATTCATTATCTGTATATATAATCAATACAATACAACATTGTTAAGTGTCAGATAATATATTGTTATACTTTACAAATAATCTGATTACTAACTAGTAAGACAGTTTGCCGAAGGATTTAAGAACTCAACACAACTCAACCTGACTTAATAATACAACACAACTCATCCTATCTCAACCCAACATAACATATCACAACCCATCCTAGTCAAATCTAATTCAACCCACCCCAATCTAAGACAACCAAACCTAACCTAACTCAACTCATCATAACCTAACACAACCCAACTAACTCAATTTAAGCCCACCGAATTAAACAGCCTAACCTATTTTAAGCACCTAATCTAACACAGCCCAGCCTAACATAACTACACATACTTATTATATTCTGAATTAAAAACGTACATATATGTGTGCGAACGCCTATGAAGTATATGACAGTGCTTGTTTCATAAGGCAAGATTAAGGTGTGGAAAATGTATTTACCTCAAGGTTAGACCCGGGTGAGAGGATCCTGATTTGGCGTCGCTTGCGTGAGGCCGGCTGCGAGGTGCTGGAGGAGGAGAGCTCCTGCAGCCACCCCAAACCAGCGTTCGTGTTGTAGGAAAAGTAATTTTCATTCCTCAGTGCTTCCGTTGCCTGCAGGAGACACATCATGGCTGTCACGAGGATTAAGTGCGGTCTCATGGCTGTTTCCGATGGTGATGGGAGGTGAGGTTGTTCCCATAAGAGTGCTGGTGGAAGTAGGAGCCCCGACTCGTGTATATCTCAGTATGAAGGACAAAGTTCTGCTGGTGGTGGTGTTCTGACCACCCCCGCTGCCCGACCCTCATGCGCCGCCCCCCATGCCAGACTCCGCCTCCCACTGCCACACCTCGGCACCTCCCGCCAACGGTAGACGTCTTGTTTTAACTTATTTTTATATCCAACTTGGCTTTCAACTACTTTTTTTTATTTAGTTTTAAATTCTAGCAAATTGGCGTTTCGTGTTTCACAGAGAGCATCAAATAAATGCTTGATACAGTGCTTGGCAATGTTGAAGGCTGCCTCATGTCTGAACCCATAATATTAGGGAACATTACACGGCGACCAGGCGGTCATCTTAAGACCAAATTCTTCGTCCACCATCGTTGTTGTTTTAGATTCAATTACTCGAAACGAAAAGTTGCAAAGCAGCACGAGCTATGGTGAGCCCGTAGTGTACTTACCTGGAAGTCAGGAGGTAAGTTAAGGATTATCCTGATCCTCCGAGGCCAACTCCTGTGGCCTTGCCTTCCCCAGGACGGAAGCCATAACTCCTTTCTGACTCCTGAGTAGCTATTTACTTCTAGTTGACAAGAGGCATCAGGTGTTAGGTATGTTCCCAAACACCTTTTACTGCTCAGGAATGGAGACTAGTAATCTAAGAGAATTACAACCATACACCATGCTTTTATAAGGAGCTTAGACAGACTTATCATAGTTACTTTCAGAAAAAATAAATGATAAAACTGCCGGGTGTGAAGGTCCACTTGTTGAATAAGAGGAAACACTAAGAAGAAGGATATATAAATAATATAATGAATCTGTCTCTGTGTGCATTTGTCAACAAGGGTTACAATAACAAGCAGCTTATTTTAAATTATTTATTTCATACAAAACATTTTGCCCACAAACAAGTACGAAATAAGTATAACCGGTAATTATCCATAGACGAATTTCCATACTGGCCAAAATCCCAAGTAGTTAATCAATATAACAATTATACAATCAAAATGTATTATTTACCCACTTCAAATACCATCGATTTATAATATAAAAACCTATATTCGTGTACGTGATTTCTAAATATTATTAACGACATAAATATTAACCCTAACAAGGGGGGAAAACAGCGTCAACTATCAATACAAGAAAAGTCATAATTAAGCTATTGATTGCTCACAGAGAACTCCCTCTCTCAAATCTTATAGCCTGATGCTTCCCTGCACCACCTGCTGATGCAGCTGCACCTCCTGCTGGTGCAGCTGCACCTCCTGCTGGTGCAGCTGCAAGTGCAGTTGTCTTGGCAATGAGTCTCATATTATGGGTGGGGAGGCTGTATTAACAAAGAATTAATAGTAAAGTTATTAGATTGCATTTCTTGTGCATTCCATCTCATGTTAGAGCTTCTAATATATGATAGAACTTACGATTTATTCATATCAGACGATGTCTCCGCGGGAGATGTCCTTAGCAGACGATGTTCCCCCCTCCACCCAGCGCCTTTACGCCCAACCACTTGGGTTGGACGGTAGAGCGACGGTCTCCTTTTATGCAGGCCAGCGTTCAATCCCCGACTATCGAAGTGGTCGTGTACCATTCCTCAACCCCCCTCCCCCACTCGTCCAATCCCAAATCCTTATCCTGACCCCTTCCCAGTGCTATATAGTCGTTATGGCTTGGTACTTTCCCCTGATCATTCCCTCCCTCCCAGCGCCTTTACCAGATGATGTCTCTGTAGACGATGTCCTTACCAGTCGAAGTCCTCCTCTACCCAGCGTCTTTACCAGACGATGTACCCCTCTAGCCAGTGTCTTTACTGAGAGATATTCCCAGAGATGACGTCCTGGCCAGACGATATTCCCAACAGACAACATCGAAGAAGTTGAAGAACACGGGGACTATATGGCGTTCTGGATGGCTAAGGGGAGGAGGTCAAACAGAGACACCTGGCACTGGTGGTAACGCTTCTCACAATCGCCGTTCAGTTTGCCGTGCAGCTCTGCCTCAATAAAGTGGTCGTACTCCTCTTTCTCCTCCTTGGTGTCTCCTCGACCCGCCAAAGACGCTCTGGGGGCGAGAATAAATCATGAATCAATCCATATCCATGTTTCAGTTGGAAAATAAATTGCTTTATTTTAAGTCGCTATCAACAAACGCAGTTCATCAACGCACGTATTTGGAATCTCTGCCTTGCTAATCACAAAACATTGAAGGTCTAAATATTTGTACTAGGCTAGTGGGAAGAGTCCAAGTGTCGCCACAATTAAGATAACTGGGGCATGAGGAGAGATCAAGAGAAATGATCCTGGCTTTGATGGAAAGGAGAAACCCCCTTGGAGGAGACCTGATGACTACTTTCACGATTATTAGAGACAAGAGGGACAAGAACAGACTGATCAGCATGGGAATCAGAACGGCAAGATGCGTGGGGAAAATCGGGAACACAGTCACAGGTTAGAGGGACTTGGCGGAAGTAGTAGTGGAGAATATCTACTTTCACATAGTTAAAGTACATATCATAAAAGACAAATTGGTCGAAAATCAGTTTCAGGCGATCAATATATTAAGAAAGGACAAAAAATGTGGGACTTTGGAACTGTTGGTTTCGACGAATAAAAATTAATCTACTGCGCAAATAGGAAATGCTTCAGTTCTAATACGTTATATAATTCCTCACGTGCTTCACTCTTTATTGTTACTGACAGTTAAAGAGGTTGGCCCCTTTATCCTCACCCCCCCCCCCTCCCCTGACAATTACTCACGTCAAGAGGTCGTTGATCATCTCCCCGACGAGACCCTGGTCGAAGGGCGCCTCGGCCACCTCACAGAGGGCCCTCAGGAGGCAGCTGCGACCGTCCACCCCGGCCCTGCACACACACAATTCGCATGAGTTTTATATCAATGTAAACCAATATATGAAGCGATGGCTACAGAGCAGTAATAAGTACTGTTAACTAACTGACAGTTAGCTATCAGTTAGCTAACTACCTGTTAGCTGCTGATAACTGTTACTAACAAATATTATTGTTTTTCACACCTACACACACACACACACACACACACACACCTAGCAAGCAGCCCGTAACAGCTGTCTAACTCCCAGGTACCAATTTACTGCTAGATAACAGAGGCATCAGGGTGAAAGAAACTCTGCCCATTTGTCTCTGCCGGCGCCGAGAATCAAACCTGTGCTACAGGATTACGAGTCCCGCGCGCTGTCCACTCAGCTACCAGACCCCTACACCCCTGTGTGTGTGTGTGTATTCACATAGTTGTGCTAGCGGTTGAGCTTTGCTCTTTCGGCCCGCCTCTCAACTGTCAATCAATCAACTGTTACTAACTACTTTTTTTCACACACACACACACACACACACCCAGGAAGCAGCCCGTAGCAGCTGTCTAACTCCCAAGTACCTATTTACTGCTAGGTGAACAGGCCACCAGGGTGAAAAAAAACTCTGTCCATTTGTTTTTGCCTGTGCCGGGGATCGAACCCGGGCCCTTAGGAGCTGTGTGTCTGTTGGTCCTTCTTAATCTCTCTTTGCTCCTCCTTTATCTTGGGAGCCTCCTATTTCAAGGTTAGGTCTAAGTAATGTACAACTGCATGAGTGCATATATATATATATATATATATATATATATATATATATATATATATATATACATATAATTCTACTAAAATAATAACCTTTCAATAACCAATTTTGTTTAGCATGGCACTCACTTGTTGAAGATTGACATGAGGCTATTGTAGAGATACAACCGCTCCCGGCGGGCGGCGCGTCTTGATATTTTGTGCCACTCTTCTGGTTGGTGGCTGTACTGGGGCTGGTGGCTGTACTGGGGCTGGTGGCTGTACTGGGGCTGGTGGCTGTACTGGGGCTGGTTGTTGTGCACTGGTTGATACCAGTAAGCGTAGGGTCCCGCGGCGCTGCTGTCCGCGCTGTCGGCGAACTCCAGGTCTTGGTAATCGGCGTCTGGGGTCCGCCTATTGGGGTCTGCGATTGCGATGTCTTGTGGAATCCCAAACTTGATGGGAATTGCAAATTGCACCCTGGCTCTGTATAAGGTGAAGGTCTCGAAGGGAAAGTTAACCGACCATTTAATCTGAGGGAGAGGAACACTTTAATGCCTAACCGTAATTCTGACCTCATATATAAAGTGTGATGAAGCATTTCCTAATATTTGATCACTGATCACTTGAGCTCTGCAATCGCACTGCACTGATCATAATCGGCCACTAGCTTACTATGTGAATAAATGCAAACAACAGCAACATTATGATAATAATCATTTTAAATAAATCCTTATTTGCAACATAATTAAGTGGATTGTGATAATCAATTTATATGGCAATATTAAAGCTAAGTACATGTTTTAAACTCTACAAATACGCACAGCATTTAGGACATGTTTTAAACCTGACTAAATGGTTTAAAACTCCAAATGGTTGCAGGTGTTATGTTAATTAAAAATTATATATAAACACAAAATCCGGATTTCGTTATTGGAATACTAGTGCATTAAAAACTACTATAATCAAACTAACCTAACCTCTCCTATGTCAAATCTTAGGCCTAAAAAAGTACATATATATGTAATAGACTAAGCCTAAAGAAGGGTAGGTTAGGTTGCTGTTTTCTTTATCGGCCCCTAAACACCAGTAGCCTCGTGAAGAAGTGAGCGTATTGTTCCTACACTCTTCACTCGCTATACGTGCTCTGCCGCCTGGAGGATACTATATTAATAACAGTAATAAGGAAATGTTGCTATACTGAAAGACAATACCAGTAATGGAGTTGGAAGTTGGGATAATAATATGGGAATTTGTAGGTTCATGACGATGAACCTACAAATTATATTTGAACCTAAAACACAGATTAAAATTGCAAGTATTTCAGGACGTTTAGAGCAAGAGCAGGGGAAGTGCCGTGAAGCTGTTGGCTATCCCCAAGTCAGATTCAAGCTTCTAAGCTTATTATTCAGTATGTACACTGCACAGTAGCATGATGTATATGTGAGAAAATATTAACACAATTCTATGGGATTGAACTCGCCCAAGATTCGAACTCAGGCGTCCAGTCATGCCTCACTGGGCAACCCGATCGCCTGATTCACCTCTCCGTAAAAAATCCAACCTTTTAACGTAACCAGAATCGTACGTACCCAAGCAACCCACCTACCCTATTGAGTCCGATGCATAAAAAACACATTCGTAACTCGTTACTTTTCCTAGTGTGTTGCATTTCTAACATTGGTTACGTAAACGTGAAAAACACGATCCTGTTAGTTGAGAGGACGGGTTGACAACGGACCTGAGGTATCAACAGGTCATCTCTCACAATTCGCCCTCGACTCAAGTCCATTACATCCAGCGGTCGACCCCACAGACGCATTTATAAATTTTTACATGCTGTTCATTCAAAATGGAATTTTCTCATATATAAATTAATATTATAATAGCATATTGTGCATATATAGGCATAGGTTAGGTTAAGTGTTTAGGTTCTGTTGGCGATTATTTGTATTTGTAGTACGTGGGTGAAGCATTTACAGCGTTGTGCTTCGAACAAAATTTGTCAGTGAAGCACTTGTTCCGGAAGCGTTCGAACGTCATCAGTTGTGAGTCGTGTGTAAACCGTTTTTCATTCAGAAACAGCTGGGGTTTGGCGGGTGGGTGGAATCTCTTTTGGGTCTTTGTTTGGAGGACGGGCTGCCTCTCAAGAGATGGAACCTAAGTTCAATTCCCGGACAGAGCGGGACGATTGAGCACGTTTCCATTGCTCCATTCAGTAAATTGGAACTTTGGAATTAGTAAACTGTTGTGGGGTGCATCTTGGGGAGGGTTAGTCGTTGGCTTTAATAGGCTTCTTATCCACGATGGTGTTGGGCTTAAGGCATGCCACTCGCCAGAGGGATATCATGCAGGTGACACTTCCTCTCTCGCCTGCAAGCAAGTTCAGCCCACAACAGTCCACGGCTAAGTATACTCTCAATGTAATATACACTTACAAACAGGAAACACCTTTCAGAATATATATACATATATATATATATATATATATATATATATATATATATATATATATATATATATATATATATATATATATATACTATGCCCAGTGTGGGTGGGTACTAAGTACTACTCCGGGCTATTGTGCCCACTGTGGGTACGCGGGGTGGTCAACAGAGGACACAGTGGTAATCATTTCCTACATTCAACGCACCTTGTCCCTCTCATCTGCCATTCACCCCAACACCTCGACACAGACTGGAGTCTCCCCCCTCCCCTGCTCACGTAACCTGTCGTTGTATACACGCGGCATGAATCTCGATACCTGTACTGGCCTCCAGAAATTAGTATTCTTCTCCCATACTCTGATTCATGTCTCGTGGTTACGTTCATGTTCATGGACACGGGTTCATGTTCATGGACACGGGTTCGCGTTCATGTCAACCCGTTCTTCAGCTCGTTCTTATAAACAATAGACAAATACCCGTTAATCCAGCCGCAAAACCTCCTGTTTATGAGTGTAAAACGATTTACACACAACTCGCAACTGATGATGTTCGAACACTTCTCGAACAGTGCTTCACCGGCGACCAAAGTTAGAACCTCAACGCTGTAAATGCTTCACCCACGTATTATAAATACAAATTATCGCCAACAGAACCTAAACACCTAACCTTACCTATGCCTTACTATACCTATAAGTTAAATATATATAATAATATTGACATATATGAGAACAAACCAATTTTTAACACACAGTATGTTACAGTTCATCTAGGGGTGAGGGGGGATGTCCGCCGCTTTACACAGCCTAGCCTGACGACGGGTTGGAAGGAGGCAGTTCGTCCTCATAAACAAACGCCCACACGATTCATAATATATGAATCTAGGTTCGATTCCCGGCTGAGAGAGAAACATTAAGACAGGTTTTCTCCTACCTCGTGCCTCTGTTCATCATCCAGTACATAGGTACTTGACAGCGTTTATTGGCTTCTTCCTAGGATATGTAAGTGTGTGTGTGTGTGTGTGTGTGTGTGTGTGTGTGTGTGTGTGTGTGTGTGTGTGTGTGTGTGTGTGTATTTACTAGTTATGCCTGCAGGATCGAGCAGTTAGCTCTTGAACCCCGCCTTTCTAACCATCCAGCCCGTCCTCCAAACAAAGACCCAAAAGTGATTCTATGCACCCGCCAAACCCCAGCTGTTTATGAATGAAAAACGGTTTACACACGACTCACAGCTGATTTCGTTCGAACACTTCCGGAACAAGTGCTTCACTGACAAATTTTGTTCGAACCACAACGCTGTAAATGCTTCATCCACGTACCACAAATACAAATAATCTCCAACAGAACCTAAGCATCTAACCTAACCTAAGCTATGAATATATATGCACAATCTGTTAATATATTATAATATTAATTTATATTTGAGAAAATTCCTGTTTTGAATGAACAGCATGTAAAAATTTATGAATGCGTCTGTGGGGTCGACCGCTGGATGTAATGGACTTGAGACGAGGGCGGGTTGAACCGTCAGTTGTCTAATGTACTAACTCCTGACCTATTTTTCCTGGTGTCATATCAACTATATATTTATCAAACATCCCCAGGATGCAGCCCGTAGCAGCTAACCCCCCAGGTACCTATGTGAATATGCCAGGTGAATAGAGGCACCAGATGAAAAGATATCAGCCATTTGTTTCTGCCTCGGCCGGGAATCGAACCCATGCCCTTAACACTACGACACTCGAGCGCTGCTGTCCACTGGGCCCCGTGAATATGAGTAAGGGGGAGGATGTAGGAAATGCAGACTATAGTAAAAACTACAAAAGAAAATATGTAGGAATCAGTACACTAGAAAACCGATGGTCCGAAGGCGGGGTCCAAGAGCTAACAACTCGATTCTTCAGGCACAAATAGAGAATACAAAAGCGAGCGCGCGCGCGGAACTTAATATTCTGACTGAGGCTATTAAATAACTCCATGAAGTACGTCACACGTGACGTCATATTTGAACTAGAGAAGCTTATGAACTATACCCAAGACTACTTCCCTGGCGGCATGATACTTTCCTGGAGGCATGATACTACCCTGGCGGCATGATTCTTCCCTGCGGCATGATACTTCCCTGCCGTATGATACTTCCCTAGCGGCATGATGCTCCCAGGCGGCATGATACTACCCTGGCGGCATGATACTTCCCTAGCGGCATGATACTTCCCAGGCGGCATGATACTTCCCTGGCGGCATGATACTTCCCTGGCGGCATGATACTTCCTAGCGGCGTGATACTTCCCTGGCGGCATGATACTTCCCAGGCGGCATGATACTTCCCTGGCGGCATGATACTTCCCAGGCGGCATGATACTTCCCTGGCGGCATGATCTTCCCTAGCGGCGTGATACTTCCCAGGCGGCATGATACTTCCCAGGCGGCATGATACTTCCCTGTAGACATGATACTTCCCAGGCGGCATGATACTTCCCTAGCGGCATGATACTTGGTCTGACGCCATGATACTTCCCGGCGGCGTGATACTTCCCAGGAGGCATGATACTTCCGGGCGACATGATACTTCCCTGGCGGCATGATACTTCCCTAGCGGCAGGATACTTCCCTAGCGGCATGATACTTCCCTGGCGGCATGATACGTCTCTGGCGGCATGATACTTCCCAGGCGGCATGATACTTCCCTGGCGCATGATACGTCCTTTGGCGGCATGATACTTCCCAGCGGCATACTTCCCTGGCGGCATGATACTTCCCTAGCGGCGTGATACTTCCCTAGGCGGCATGATACTCCCTGGCGGCATGATACTTCTCTGCGGCATGATACTTCCCAGGCGGCATGATACTACCCTAGCGGCATGATACTTCCCTAGCGGCATGATACTTACCAGACACTTACGGAAGTGTCACCAGCGTAAGTGACTGGACACATCACTTACCAAACCTGGACACCTTCTCTCAACCATGGCGGCAGTTTTCGTTGACATTTATTAATTAAACCTCTTGTGAACTTCGAACCTTCACAACCCAAGGGTATTTATAAACAGCTTCGCAGAGCATCGGACCTCATAAATTATTTAAGTAAATTTAACCACATTCGCTATAATCTGAGGAAAGATGTACGGGTTTCGTATGTGAAGTGTTTGATGATAGACGCTCCATAGACGGGAGAAATTCTAACCAACCGGGATTTTTTGTGTATCCTGTACTTCAAAATGTGAGCAAAATATAGGGAGGGAGGACAGCAGGAACCTGGACGCGTGATTCTCCGTGGTCCCCGGGTACCGAGCTCCGGGCGCCACCGAGAAACGATGGGCAGAGTTTCATTAACCCTGATGTCCTGATTTACCTAGCAGTAAATAGGTACCGTGGGAGTTAGTCCAGCTGTCACGGGTTGCTTACTGGGGGCTGTGGTGATGCCTGGTCGAGGGACCGGGCCGCGGGGGACACTAAAAGCCCCCTAAATTCATTTCAAAGATAACCTCAAGAAGGGGGATTCATACAGTGCATCACCCAGCTCGTCCTCCTACGGTTTCCCACCATCAAGAAAACGGTCATTTTACAGTGTCGTTTCCCAACCTACCAGAGGACCCCAAAAACAGGAAAACGGTACAGAACGTCACTTTCGCCAACCGCCGTCCTTTTACAGTACGGACGATTTCAGTAACACATACGAGAGGAAAGCGACGTTCTTTGTAGGTGGAAGGTGCATCACTACTAATACACATCCGCCCCCCCTCCTAATAGAACGTTGGATTTTTGACGTATACTTCACCTAAGACCAAAAATTGTCGTACAAGAAAATGGTATGTGGCTCGCGAAATTGAAATAGTGTCCATTTTCTCTGCCTCCTTTGAGTCCTGTGGTAGGTTAGGATAAGGGCACTTTAGTACGACAGTTTCTCGACGTTGTGGAAACCTTAGTTATGGCTGACCACTAAACCATAACTGCCCATAATATAATTCTATATAATGAAACTAACACCAAATGTAATTTATTGCCGTATCCGTCAAACCGAGACTAATCTACATATAAACTGTCTACATACATAGAAATTCAACTCTAAAACAAAGTATGGGTGGCCAACAGATCAAAGTGTGCCAACGCGGGCACAGGACAACGGCAGCAAGGAAAAAGCAAGAATATAGATGTGTGTGTAGAACGAGAGAGGAACGGGGGCCGCAGAGCGAGCTACACAGAGCCCGTGTAATGGGTCCTATATATAGGATCACAGCACCTTCAAAGGTCACAGGAAGGGACGAACGAGCCAGACTGGCTGTACTACAGCACACCCACACCACACACACACCAAAAACACACCAACACACACACACACACCACACACCACCACACACACCACACCACACACACAACACAATAAATTCCCAACCTCTCAACCGCGGTTGAGAGGCGGGGACCAAAAGAGCCAGATGCTCAACCCCCGCAAGCACAATAGGTGATTACCCACACAACACACCACACACACACAACACGACCACACACACACCACACAAACCACACAACACACACACACAACCACACACACACACACACACAAATAATCCCAAAACCTTCTTCAAACCGACGGTTTGAGAGGCCGGGACCCAAAGAGCCAGAGCTCAACCCCCGCAAGCCACCAACTAGGTGAGTACACCACACAACACACACACACACACCCACAACACACCACACACACACACACACCACACACACACACACACACACACACAAACACAACCCACACACCCACCCCCACAGCACCATACACCTACAATTTAAACATCACTATCACTTCACTCACAAACTTGAAGTTCCCCCCACCACATACATCATTTCAATATACCCTGCCACCGCCGGCCGGCTGCTGGCGAACTTACCGCTCTAAACTTAGGCGGGTTTTAATCCAGCAGGTCAAAAGACAAAACCGTTGGGGGTAGAAGAGGGGGAGAGGGGAAGAGGGTGAATGTAGAGAATGGGAAGAGAGGGAGTGTGGAGAAGCTTGAAGCTTGAAAAAAATGCCCATATAGAGCTGGTAAACAAGTGATGAAAAAGTCAAGGGGGAAATGATTTAGGAATTTTCCCCTAAATCAAGGGGGAAATGATTTAGGAATACATGACGCATGGGCGGGAGATGAGGTAGAGGGTAATGATCTAACCACCACTTTGTGAGTGATTCCTGATGCCGTGATGCTGAGTTGATGCGTGAGATGATGGCCGAGGCTCGGAGATGACGACGGTGATTATTTTTTTTATGATTGATGATTGCTGGCTGCCATTGGCGGGTGCTGTCGCTGCTGTACCAGAGGCGGAGTGGTGGTACCGGTGTTTCAGTCATGCAGCTGTACCGGGAGAGCAGTGCTGTAGTGACTTGATTACAGATGTGGCGTTGGTAGAAAAGATTGTAGTTGATGTTCAGAATGATATGGTCTTGGAGGGGGTGATGTCAGGCTCCCATTCTTCATCATTCGGTAGATTGATTAGCATTCTGGGTCTGGGTAATTCCTTTGTGGGATGTACCGCCTGACTTTTTGTTGTATTGGGGACTTCCTCCTCGTCCCTGTGGGCTGGGGATAAAGGGTAGGATCACTGGTAGCAACCTGTCCTCAGGCTAGGCTCGTCCACGCACCTGTCCTCAGGCTATAAGGCTCGTCCAACCGGCGGTCCTCAGCTATGCTCTGTCCAACCGCCTGTCCCTCAAGGCTAGCTCGTCCAACCGGCGGTCCTTGCATTCAGGCCGTCGTCCAACCGGCGGTCCTCAGGCGAGGCTCGTCCAACCTGCGGGTCCTCAGGCTAGGCTAGTCCACCGGCGGTCCTCAGGCCTAGGCTCGTCCAACCGGAGGTCCGTTAATTGAGTGGACGAAAAAACCTTTCTGTGGTGTGTGTGTTGTAGTGTAGACTCAACCTATTTTGTGCTTGCAGGGGTTGAAATCTGGCTCATAGGTTACCACCTCTCAACCGTTAATCTAATGAAATTGTAATTGAAATACGTTTATTAAGGCATAAACACACACACAAAGGAGAAGGTAGTTTGAAGCTATTCCACCCCCTTTCAATACAAACGTGTTCCTACAGAATGGTACAGTTTCCTGAGCCTATTGGGCTCTTCATATCTACATTTGAAAAAAAAACTGTGTATGGAGTCAGCCTCCAACACCACATCACTCACACTCTGCAGAATGCAATTCCTATTACTAATTACATGACACTGAAAATGTACTAATCCTAATGATCTGTGGGCTCATTTGGGGTACTCGCTCCATCCACCTTTGTCCCCTGTGGGCGGGTAACAAACAACTCGTGCTAAATAATTTATATCCTTGTCGACCCTGTCAATTCCCCTGAGAATTTTGTATTGGCAATCATGTCTCCCCGAGCTCTTCTGTCTCCCAGCGACGTGAGGTTGAGTCCACTAGCCTTTCCTCACGACTCATTCCTCTTAGTTCTGGGACTAGCCTAGTGGCATACCTCTGAACCCTTTCCAGCTTCGTACCTTGCTTGACAAGGTACGGGCTTCATGAGATGCCGGACCGCATACGCCCTCCGGATTGGTCTTACATATGCGGTATACAAGGTTCTGAAAGATTCCCTTACACAGGTTTATGAAGCATTTCTGATGTTAGACGCCTGCATACGCAGCCGATGTTATTTAGATGTTGGGCTTCAGGAGACAAGGTTTGGGCGGATATCAGCTCCTAGATCTTTCCTCTGTCCGTTTTCGTCGTGAAGAATTTCATTTCCTTTTCGGTATCCAATGACTGGCCCTCCAGTTCCTCCTCCTAGTTTCATTACCTTATATTTCCTTGGGTTGAACTTTAGTAGCCCTTTGTTGGATCATTCCTTCATCTTGTCTTGGCCTCTTGTAGCCTCTACTATCTTCCTCTGTCATTAATCCTCCTCATAATTTTTGCATCATAAGCAAACACTGAGGGAACGATTATATACCCTCTGGTAGATAATTTACATATATCAGGGACAGTATAGATCAAGAACTGATCCCTGCGGGACTCCACTGTTAACGTCTCGCCAATCTGAGGTCTTACCTTTCACCGTAACTCTCTGTTTTTCTATTGCTTAGGTACTTTTTTATCCAACGGAGCACCTTCTTTTTCACTCCAGCTTGCATCTCCTGCTTTTTCACTCGCCTCTTGTATGGCACTGTATATAAGGTTTTCTGGCAATCCAAAATATACAGCTGATGCCCACCCCCTCTCTTTCTTGCCTGATTTTTGTTGCCTTGTCGAAAAATTCAATTAATCCTGTGAGGCATGATTTTACATCTTTCCTGGTAAAGCGATGGGTGGAGCTCTGGCTCTTTTCTCTGGGGCGCCTCTCCAACGGTCAATCACAAACTTTTTTTTCACCTTCCAGTAAGGAGCCCGTACAGCTGTCTAACACAGCCTATTTACTGTTAGGTGAACAGGACCATCAAGTGCAAGAACCCTGTCTATTTGACTTTCTGCCATCACCGGGATCGATCTCGGTCCCTAGGATTACGACTCCCAAGCGTTGTCCACTCACCTGCTTACCAGACCCATGGTGTGTGTGCGTGTGGTGTGTTTGTGTGTGTGTGTGTGTGTGTGTTGTGTGTGTGTGTGTATACCACCTATTTTGTGTCTGCAGGAGCAGCATTGACTCATGGATCCCGCTTCCGACCCATCGGTTTGTTTACAGTATGACCCACCCGGTCAT
>WNGS01063839.1:8498794-8511121 GCA_020271785.1 Procambarus virginalis
AATACTATTCATAATTTAAAACCAGGTTTGATAGTGAAATGGGACAGGATTCATTTCTGTAAACAAACTGATGCCGAAAGGCAGGGATCCAAGAGTCAATGCTCGACCTGCAGACACATATAGGTGAGTACACATATAGTGTGAGTACACACACACACACACCCACACACACACACACACACAACACACAACACACACACACACACACCACGTATGGGTTCAACTCACACCCCTCATACTCATTCCTGACAATGAGTATTCATTAATAGGTGAGAGAGCAACGAAGTATAGCCCTAGATGACTGGTTGGCCTAACTTCCGTTAATGGCCTGTCAAAGACACTAGACCTTCCCTTTGGATCACCCAGGAGAACCATTAAACAATTGGATGCTCAATATTAAAAGAGTTCATAGTTTCCCTCGACCCCTGGTGAGGGCCTGCGTGGTGCCTGAGGTGATCAAGGTTGGGTGCTATTGACGATGTCCTGAATGATGAGAGGCTGTGTGTGGTGCTTGGAGGCTGGTGGTGCTCAAGTCCCTCCTTCCGGTCACTTCCAATGAGGGGGCCTGACTGGCTAGGTGGACAAGCGCTCGGGGTTCGTAGTCGCTGAGGTTGCGGTTCTATCCCCGGCGGGGAAACAAATGGGCAGAACGATTCTTTCACCTCTGATGCCCGTGTTCGTCCCTAGCAGTAATATGTACTTGTGGAAGTATGTACAGCTGCTACGGGGCGTCGCTTCCAGTGGGATGTGTAACAATGGAAGGCCTTGGTCGAGGACCCCGGGTAGGCCGCGGGGATGTTGGGCCCCGAAAACCATCGCAAGCGTGTACGAGGTGTTGTTATAATAAATGTATACAGACGAATCTTTTGGGGTGGCGTTCTCTCGCAGTTTACCACCTCCCGTCAAGTGATATCCCATGGTTGTCATCTTGTCAGATAGCCCGTAGTGAGAATTGATTGGTCTCAGGCCTATAAGAAAGCATTTGTTTATAGCCATGTGTTACATGTCGTGCACCTGGTTCGTGATAGTTTAAGAAAAGGGATCGATGTCTCACCCCTGGCCCGTCGCACCACGGCCAGGAATAGGTGACGCTCAGGGCATGAGTCCAAGCAAGCGAATGAGCCCTCAATGGCAGGTCTGGATCTTAAGTAGACGCAGCGAGTCTCTACGGACTAATTTCTGAGCATAAACTGTTATTCACGCAGTATGTGGTGCCGGAGATGACACTCGACCCAGTCACGCAGGAGCAGGAATCGCGCTCCTCCACAGTAACCAGTATCATTCTCTTGATACTGGAATATGCCTCTAAAAGGGCCACCATTTAGTAGGCTAGTTCATGGCCCCGTGGGGTGCCAACCTCGTGGGTGCTTAATCTCAAGGGGAATACTAGTATCTCCGGGGCCGGCACTACTGAGGTTGGAATTAAACTGGGCCTCTTAGAGGGAGGGGCGGAGGGGGGGCCTCAGCAGGGCTACTATAGATTGGAGAAACATATTTACACATTTATCGTCGAGGTTTCTAGTTGTAAACTCAAAGGTTATAATCCCCTTGTTACGGGGGTTGATACACTGCTTCCTTGACCTCAGGTCATTGCCAGTCATGACCCCTGTCGAGTCTAGTGATGGTCCTTGCACGCCGATAGACTGAGTCAGGTTGATCAACGCTGAGATTGTGCAATTGTAGTATTTTCTGTCCGCAAGTTATGGCATGTGAGTGAGGTTTCTTCGTGTAGCTCGGCCGAGTCCTCACTCCAGTCTATTTTTTCCCCATTTTTCGTTATACAGTTGGCTTAGTTCTCGAGACTCAATCGGGGATTCCAGGTTCGATCCCCGGGGCTGAACAAAAACTGTTGGGCAAGTTACTTTCACCTAATGTGTCTGCTCATCTAGTAGTAAATAGGCACTCGGGAGTTGAGCAACTGTTGTGGAGTTGCATCCTGGCAAGGTCAGAAATTCGATCTTGGTGATCCCTATTACAAGCATTAATAGATATATATATATAATATATAATATATATTATATATATATATATATATATATTATATATATATATATATATATTATATATATATATGTCGTACCTAGTAGCCAGAACGCACTTCTCAGCCTACTATGCAAGGCCCGATTGCCTAATAGGCAAGTTTTCATGAAATAATTGTTTTTCGACACCTAACCTACCTAACCTAACCTAACCTAACATTTTCGGCTACCTAACCTAACCTAACCTATAAAGATAGGTTAGGTTAGGTTAGGTAGGGTGGTTAGGTTCGGTCATATATCTACGTTAATTTAACGCCAATGAAAAAAATTGACCTCATACATAATGAAAGGGTAGCTTTATCATTTCATAGAAAAAAATTAGAGAAAATATATTAATTCAAAAACTTGGCTATTAGGCAAATCGGGCCTTGCATAGTAGGCAAAAAAGTGAGTTCTGGCTACTAGGTACGACATATATATATATATATATATATATATATATATATATATATATATATATATATATATATATATATATACATATATTATAATATATATATATATATAATATATATATATATATATATATATATATATATATATTATATATCTATATATATATATAAGCTTTATGTCCCCGACAACAAGAATTAAGCTTGGTGGTATTGCAGTTCACCCAAACATCTTGCTCGTTGACACATTATGAACAACAAAATACCCACAAACCTCAAGCAATATTATACTCATGAATTAAGGCCCCGAACACGAAATCAACATAAATCAACATTTTTCGAGTACACAAAATCAACATAAACTAACCTGAACAATGTAGGCCTGGTTAAAAATTAAATTAATATTTCTCTTCTTACGCGGGCGTTGCAAGGCCGCATGCAGGTCAACAGAGGTCACCAGGTCAGACGAGGTCAGGTTGAGTTCCTCCAGTAACGCAAGGATGACCTCGGCCTGACGGGGCCCTTCCGGTGAAGTCAAGTGAAGTGGTGGAGAGAGACGAGGGGGTCAAGCTGGTCGAGGGTGGCCCAGGGAGAGGTCGGGAGCAGGTCACTGCTGGAGGAGGAGGAGGAGGAAGGGAGCCACTGGAGGCCAGTGCCTCCAGCCTCCAGCCACTGGAGGCCAGGAACGTCCCCATCACCAGCAGCAGCTGCTGCCACCATCACACCACCACCACCAGGAGGCTCTCTGTCCGGACACCAAGCAATAATGTCAGTCAAATATCAACACTAGCCGGTTCATATATGATAATTCGTGCATAATTTAAATCAAATATGATGCAAAGTCCAGACGGATTTTACTAACAATATATCTATAAACATTACATTCATATCAGTGCTGAATATAATAAAATGGTAAAAACTATTGAGTGAAAGTACATGCTGCCAGTAGTGAGCAATTGTGGAGAGAAGTATGGTATATAATTACAACCAAACACCCGTGACACGGTAAGTGAAGTCACACTTATCGATAAGCAACTTAGTTTGACACGAAGTGACTTCCTCTCACTAAGTTATCCCCACTGATGACCTCAAACTTCTAAGTTTATTCTGCACCAAAAAAATAAGATTTTGTAATACACAACAAAATCACGGTAAATCCATGGTTGAGGCGTGACCCAGGACACTGGCGTGACCCAGGACACAGGCGTGACCCAGGACACTGGTGTGACCCAGGACACTGGTGTGACCCAGGACACTGGTGTGACCCAGGACACTGGCGTGACCCAGGACACAGGTGTGACCCAGGACACTGGCGTGACCCAGGACACTGGCGTGACCCAGGACACTGGTGTGACCCAGGACACTGGCGTGACCCAGGACACTGGTGTGACCCAGGACACTGGCGTGACCCAGGACACTGGTGTGACCCAGGACACTGGCGTGACCCAGGACACTGGTGTGACCCAGGACACTGGCGTGACCCAGGACACTGGTGTGACCCAGGACACTGGTGTGACCCAGGACACTGGTGTGACCCAGGACACTGGCGTGACCCAGGACACAGGTGTGACCCAGGACACTGGCGTGACCCAGGACACTGGCGTGACCCAGGACACTGGTGTGACCCAGGACACTGGTGTGACCCAGGACACTGGCGTGACACTGGCGTGACCCAGGACACAGGCGTGACCCAGGACACTGGTGTGACCCAGGACACTGGCGTGACCAGGACACTGGTGTGACCCAGGACACTGGCGTGACCCAGGACACAGGTGTGACCCAGGACACTGGTGTGACCCAGGACACTGGCGTGACCCAGGACACTGGTGTGACCCAGGACACTGGCGTGACCCAGGACACTGGTGTGACCCAGGACACTGGTGTGACCCAGGACACTGGTGTGACCCAGGACACTGGTGTGACCCAGGACACTGGTGTGACCCAGGACACTGGCGTGACCCAGGACACTGGTGTGACCCAGGACACTGGCGTGACCCAGACACTGGTGTGACCCAGGACACTGGTGTTAACCAGGACACTGGTGTGACCCAGGACACAGGCGTGACCCAGGACACTGGTGTGAACCAGGACACTGGCGTGACCCAGGACACTGGTGTGAACCAGGACACTGGTGTGACCCAGGACACAGGCGTGACCCAGGACACTGGTGTGAACCAGGACACTGGTGTGACCCAGGACACTGGTGTGACCCAGGACACTGGTGTGACCCAGGACACTGGCGTGACCCAGGACACTGGTGTGACCCAGGACACTGGTGACCCAGGACACTGGTGTGACCCAGGACACTGGTGTGACCCAGGACACTGGTGTGACCCAGGACACTGGCGTGACCCAGGATACAGGTGTGACCCAGGACACTGGCGTGACCCAGGACACTGGTGTGACCCAGGACACTGGTGTGACCCAGGACACTGGCGTGACCCAGGACACAGGCGTGACCCAGGACACTGGTGTGACCCAGGACACTGGCGTGACCCAGGACACTGGTTGTGACCCAGGACACTGGCGTGACCCAGGACACAGGTGTGACCCAGGACACTGGTGTGACCCAGGACACTGGCGTGACCCAGGACACTGGCGTTACCCAGGACACTGGCGTGACCCAGGACACTGGCGTGACCCAGGACACTGGTGTGACCCAGGACACTGGTGTGACCCAGGACACTGGTGTGACCCAGGACACTGGTGTGACCCAGGACACTGGCGTGACCCAGGACACTGGTGTGACCCAGGACACTGGCGTGACCCAGGACACTGGTGTGACCCAGGACACTGGTGTTAACCAGGACACTGGTGTGACCCAGGACACAGGCGTGACCCAGGACACTGGTGTGAACCAGGACACTGGCGTGACCCAGGACACTGGTGTGAACCAGGACACTGGTGTGACCCAGGACACAGGCGTGACCCAGGACACTGGTGTGAACCAGGACACTGGCGTGACCCAGGCACTGGCGTGACCCAGGACACTGGTGTGACCCAGGACACTGGCGTGACCCAGGACACTGGTGTGACCCAGGACACTGGCGTGACCCAGGACACTGGTGTGGCCCAGGACACTGGCGTGACCCAGGACACTGGTGTGAACCAGGACAACTGTGTGACCCAGGACACTGGTGTGGCCCAGGACACTAGCGTGACCCAGGACACTGGTGTGACCAGGACACTGGTGTGACCCAGGACACTGGCGTGACCCAGGACACTGGTGTGACCTAGGACACTGATGTGAACCAGGACACTGGTGTGAACCAGGACACTGGCGTGACCCAGGACACTGGTGTGAACCAGGACACTGGTGTGACCCAGGACACAGGCGTGACCCAGGACATGCGTGAACCAGGACACTGGTGTGACCCAGGACACAGGCGTGACCCAGGACACGGGCGTGACCCAGGACACTCGCTAATGTTGTTGAATACTAAACTCTGCTTATTGATAACTGTGTTAGTATGTCCTGAAAAGATTGAAACATTCTGATCATCACGTGAACGTGAAACATTGATTTTCACGTGATGATCATTCTGATCATCACGTGAAAAGTATAGTGCTCACTGTCTGTCAGTGAGCACTATATTGCAATGACTCGATTATTCACCTTTACTATAGAAAGACAAGATTATATTGTGAGTCAAAGTTTCTGTGGAAACTTCATCAGTCCTGGAATCATGAAATTTTCAAATCTGCGCAAAAGTTTACAATTTATCCCAAGTAATTATCAAGTTGAGCGCCAAGCCAGTTTGGCAATATAGCACATGACAAGAGGAGTGAAGCACACTACTGGTTCTAGATGTCTGGCAATATGGGGGGGAAAAATAATACTGAACACCTACGTAGGAGAGGACGCATGACGGCCGACACCCTCACTCTCCGGGACCCTGAGCCACAGTGACCCGCTGGCTGCCAGGAGTCCCTGGTGACGCTCGTACGTCTGGCGGCGCGATACCGACACCTTCTCTTGCTAAGGATAATTATAACAAAATATTTCCACTTTTCCACTTACTTCATATATATGAAACATAATCTTATATATTATTTGTTTTTTTTAGTTTTATTGTATCATTTTGTTTCATTATTTTGTTTCGTCAGCTTTGCTGCGTCTTATTATTAAACACAGTGTAATAAAAACAAAAAAAATCAGATTACTACAGATTTCGACACAGTGATCCATTACTGATGTTGTCGTACTGCTCAATTTATGTAAAGTTACGAATAAATCATCAAATCTCATATAACCAATTTCTTTTGATAATTACTAACTTCTCTAAAAAATGCAAGGTCGAGTATAACTGGAAAGCGTATAGACTTACAAGCTCACAACCACACACACACACACACACACACCACACAGCACACACACACACACACACACACACACCCACACACACACACACACACACACACACACCACAGGGGGGGCATTCCTCCCGCATGAGTCCCAGTGACCTACCAAAGACATACAAGACAACAGATAAGGTCTCTATGTCTCAACTCAAAACATGTAATCATGAATCAATCAACTCAATCACCGGACCTGTGGTGAAGACTGGGCATTGATTAATAGAAGACAAGAGTAGTCTTATATGGGGTGTATGGACCATGGTGCACCGGTCAGTAGGGTGTGACCTCTAAGGGTTGGGGGGAGGATGTGGAGGTGGTGAGGGTATTGTTGGAGGTGGTGAGGATGGTGTGTGAGGATGGTTGAGGTGAATGGTTGGAGGTGGTGAGAGGGGGAGGTGGTGAGTAATGGTTGGAGGTGTGAGGGTATGGTTGGAGGTGGTGAGGAATAGTTGGGAGTGGTGAGGGATGGCACGCGAGGTGGTGAGGGTGGAGGGTCGTGAGGATGGTTGTGGAGGGGCGATGATGGTTGGAGTTGTGAGGAATGGTGGAAGTTGCCCCCTGCCCCGCGCGCGAGGAATGAGATGAGACCCCGGTGTGTGAGAGATGGTGTTGGAAGGTGGTGAGAGATGGTTGGAGGTGGTGAGAGTGATGGTTGGATATTTGGGTGGTGAGAGATGGTTGGATGTAGGGATGGATGGAGGGATGGATGAATGGAGGGATGGTTGGATGGTTGGTGTGAGGCATGTTTGGACCCCCCCACCCCCCCCGGTGGTGAGAGATTGGTGGACCGTTGGTGAGAGATGGTTGCAGGTGGTGAGAGAGGGTTGGATGTGGTGAGGATGGTTGGAGGTGGTGGGGCTGGTTGGAGGTGGTGAGAGATGGTTGGAGGCGGCGCGCACGCGAGAGATGGCTTGGACCGCGTGGTGTGGATGGTGGAGGTGATGGTTGAGGTGGAGATGGATTGGGAGGAGTTGTGGCGATGGTGTTGGAGGTGGTGAGGGCATGGCAGTGGAGGTGGTCGAGAGGATGGTTTGGAGGTGGTGGAGAGATGGTTGGAGATTGGTGACGGAGTGTTGGAGGTGGTGAGGATGGTATGGAGGTGGTAGATGTTGGAGGTTTGAGGATGTTGAGTGGTGACGGGATGGTTGGAGGTGGAGAGTGGTTGGAGAGGTGGTGAGGGATGGTACGGAGTGGTAGAGGGAGTGTCCGTTTGGTCGAGGTAGTGAGCAGACTGGGTATGGAGGCTGGTGAGGGTTGGCTGGTAGGATGGTGTGAGGGATGGTTGTGTGTGTCCCGGTGAGGGATGGTTGCGGACCCGGTGGTAGACGGGATTGGTTTGGGCACGGTGGTGTAGGGATGGTGCTCTGGGAGGTGGTGAGGGATGGACTTTGGTGGTACGTGAGGGATGGTGGTTGATGTAGGACGGGATGGTTGGAGGGTGATGGTGATGGTTGTGGGTAGTGAGGGTGGTGTGGATGGTAGGTGGTGATGACAGATAGGATTCGGAGGTAGTGAGGGATGAGTTGGAAGTGTAGGCTTACTAGGGATGGTTGGGGAGGTGGTGAGGATGGGTGTGAGGGGTGGTTGTGAGATGGTTGGAGGTGGTGAGAGATGGTTGGAGGTGTTGAGAGATGGTTGGAGGCGGTGGTGAGGCGATACGGGTTACGGAGGTGGGTGAGGGGATGGTGGAGGCGGTGGAGGTGATGGTTGGAGGTGGGTGAGAGATGGTGTGCGTGGCAGGGCGGAAGTGGATGGTTGGACAGGTGGTGAGGGATGGTTGGAGGTGGTGAGAGATCTGCTTGGCATCTGGTGTTTGAGAGAGGTTGGGAGGTGGCGAGGGATGGTTGGAGGTGGTGGAGAACCGTTGGAGGTGGTGAGCCACTGGCGGGTGGTGAGTGTTAGAGTTCGTGGGAGGTGATGGAGAACCGTAGGAGGTACGGAAAACAGAACCTATTGCAGAGGTTGGTGGATGGAACACATTTGAAGAGGTAAGGGGGGAAGAGAACGCATAATCTTCAGTACATCGACCTCACCTCACCCGGTGTTATGTGGTCATCCTCATGATGTTGGTCATCAGAGCCTGGACATTGCCGCTACCTCCCACCCCCCCTCCCCACTCCATCCCATTACCACACAGCTAGTTGAATCAACCAGCTTCCCTAAGGTATCCTGACAGTCCTACTTCCTGCCCGCTGGCCCCTCTTCCACAATTACGTCAACAGTTTTGTGTAGCGACGGCAAAGCTGCCCAATCCGCTAAGAAATGACCGGTATTAATATAATTGAGGCATTGCAGTTAATTTTTTGTAACATTTTCCATGCCTGGGTCTCTGAAGGTTATATGTTATGTTGGTTTGGGTTCGTACAGTTTTGGTCAGACAAAACAGTTGCTTTTATAGAGTGGAAAATCAAGATAATAGGCTATATATCCTTCCCGCAAGAACAGCAATCCAGTAGGTGAGAGATAGGAAAAAAAAAATATATAATAACAATTTGTGTACCCGTATATACATGCATTTGCCAAACATCAACAAATAATTTCGTAGCCAAGAAATTGCTGTCGAAGTGAATAGCAGAAATGACACTTTTGTGTTTGTATTCCCCACAACGGTTAAGATGACCGTATCCGTCGTAAGGAAGGTCAGGGCTAACGTCGACCCGTCCACACAGTTGCGGGACGGTCTTGATCAAGTTGAGCCCTGGTGGTGATTCACGAAGACAAGGACCGCGTACTTATGAGGGATCTCGTATCCTGCTACGCTGGCGTCCTCATAAATAGAGAGGACGTCCGCCATTACACAATCTAATCATCAACGTCTCCTACAGACGACAGTGTACGAGGATATATACACTCAAAGGTGTACCAGGCTTCTCGGTATATACACCCAGTGTTATTTATAATGCAACCTAAGTTATATCGTATTTGGACGATTGACGTCCCTAAAACATTCTCCACAATTTGGCCCTACAACACCTTGTACTTCTTTGCACACACAGGGCACACACTAACAGCTACAATGAAAACAGTAATTTGACAATACATATACACTGCTTTCAATATAAACTTAATTTTGTGCTCAAGGTGCGGTTGAGCAGTGAGTGAGATACGGTATTACACACCCTCCTATCAGTTATATCTAGTCAAAGTGGATTGTCTTATATTGGGATCCGGTTTCTATATCAGAGAATCTAGCATTTTTAGAGGAACTGTGCGGGTCATGTGATTTGAGGACAAACCACATGGCATTAAAGCAAGTTAGGAAATTCCTATACTTAACGCCTGTGTTAAATTTCAAATAAAAGTATAGAGTACATAGAAACGAAGCAGGCAAGGTAGAACATGGTGGAAGGCCTTTTAGGTCTGAGGAGGAGATATTAAGGATGGGCGTGAGCCTATGGCCCTGGCTGCTGCAGCAGGGCCCCCTGCTACCGTCTAGGCCTACACCGCATCACCGATGGACCACCTGCAGGCTCGTCGGGGAGCTCCTGTCTCTCTACTCTCTCGTTAGACCTGTCAAGTCTCTACACCCAAGCTGCCAGAACCCATCTCCACTACTCCCAGGAACTACCTCAGCTACAATCATCACCGCCAACAGTCATGAGACCTCGCTTACTTGTCGTGTCGGCAGCTAATGTGTCTCCTGCAGGCCACCGAGGCGACGCTGAAGCAGGAGGAGATTGACGTCGGTCTGGACTGGCTTGACGGGCCCTCGTCTCAGCGGTACATCCGGTGTATCCCCATTGCTCCTATCATAGGCTTTCCCCCAGGCTCATACATGGAGGTAAATATGTCCAATCCACCAGTGTTTCTGCTTGCTAAATTATGGATATGCAGGTCCGAATCCCACAAGCCTAGTAGCGACTATCAAAACATATACAAACTCATCACATTGTATAAACTCTATCACTTTTTGCGTAAATTGACAAATATTTGTGTTCTTGAGTTACTCCCAGTTAAATATTCAAGATATAAAGCAAAACACAAAGTAATTTTACTCATATAATCGTATAATCAAAGGACTTTCTCCCTCACGTGGTACTAAGTTCATTGACTATTCGGCAGACATCACCCAGGCTGTCGTGGAAGCGCAGTGCTCTCAGGCCTTGGGTTACGTCCAGTAGGCCATTTTGTATTGGAAAAATAGTTTTCTTTCTGGTTGCTGAAAACCGCTTCCTGACCGTGGTGACGTCCAACGGCTGGATCCTCTCAGCGGGGGAGAATCGGCAGTTGCTGTGAAGGTCTAGGAAAAGGTGTATTTGGTCTTGAACACCGTTGTACTTTGTGATGTTATACAAAGTCATATTTGGTCTAGAAAACTTTATATTTGGTATCGCAAACGTTGTGTATTGGTTTTTGAAAGGTTTGTGTCAGCGCATGTTGAAAAACGTTCTGTAATACTATATGGCTAGATCTGGTTGTTCCATTACTTATGGATACACCGAGCAACAGGCCACCGTTATATCACCCAGGCTGTCGACACAATGGCCTCCTGGAGCATGTAGTCAACTCTTTTATCTTGAGAGACAGCTTTTCAAATTACGAGGAGGAACACCGAACAATTTAAAACCTCTTAATCATGACAACAGCTCCTGACTTCTGTACTGGCATGACAACAGGTCCTGTCATGTGGGCATGACAAGAGCATCTAACATCTGCGATTTATATGATTAACAACTGCGATCATTTGTACTGGCATGGAAAACGAATTTCCTGACTTCCTTGGGATGATGATAGATAACCTGTTGCTTGATCGAATGCCTAAACAATACAAAAGAAAATGCCCATTTAAGTCGCCAATTTTGAAATCTGCCCAATAGGACTTACCTGGAAGTCATCGGCTGGCGGTTCCGGAACTGGGGTGTCCTGGATGGCCTTCCAAGGATCTCCATGAGAAGATAACTTCCGATCGGTTGAATGGGTGGGGTTGGGGTGTGGGGGGGGGGGGGTCCACCGGAAGAGCATGGGTGTGCGGCGGGTCCACAGGGAGAACGTGCGTTGTGGGGGGTCCACAGGTGAGAGCGTGGTTGTGGGGGTCCACAGGTGAGGAGCATGGTTGTGGGGGGATCCACAGGTGGAGAACGTGGTTTGTTGGGGGCCACAGGTAGAGGCAAGGCAATGGTTGATGGGAGGTCCACAGTGTGATGGAAGCGTTGGTTGTTGGGAGTCCACAGGCTGAGAGCATGGTTGGTAGGGGGTCCACAGGTGAGACACGTGGTGTTGGGGGGGTCCACAGGTGGAGGCGTAGCCTTGTAGGGGTCCACAGGTGAGAAACGTGGTTTGTAGGGGTCCACACAAGGTGACTAGCGTGGTACGGAAAAGGGAATGAGACAAACATTGAAAACTACCGGGGAGGGCCCCTACAATACAAACAATAGAAATCCATTCACAACCCAGGTGCTGTAACTTCACAACAGTTAACTAGCGCTTCCCGCGGGTACAACTTTTCTACTAGAACGAAGCATCAGGTAATGGAAATGCCAACGGGCACTATCTGGATCGCATCCAAGGTAATGGCAGGAATCAGCTGGTAACACAGG
>WNGS01063839.1:8531119-8558362 GCA_020271785.1 Procambarus virginalis
TGTAATTTCTACCATAAAAGTTTCCTCATTATATTGGCGAAGTCGTTGACCAGATTAAATGGTCGTGTAGCATGAGACGTTACCTGTGTATATACCGAGAGGTATACCCGCTTCTCTTCCTCAGTATTATACTGTGGTTACCTTAGTCCTGAGGTGTTGAAAATGGGGGTGTTGAAGAACAACGGTGGAGGTGTTGAACAATGGTGGTGTTGAACAACGGTGGAGGTGTTGAACAAGGAAGGTGGTGATGAACAAGAACAGGGTGTTGAACAAAGACTGTGGATCAGAACAGGGACGGCGGCGGTGTTCAGCAACGATGCTCAGGCTAAGATACCCATGTGCAGCATGGGCAATAGGCTTACACGTTCCAGAAGAGGAAATATCACCACTATGCAGAAATGCCCGACAGACCACTGGAACATTATCTAACACAATGCACAGTTACAACCACAACAGACCACTGGAACATTATCTAACACAATGCACAGTTACAACCACAACAGACCACTGGAACATTATCTAACACAATGCACAGTTACAACCACAACAGACCACTGGAACATTATCTAACACAATGCACAGTTACAACCACAACAGACCACTGGAACATTATCTAACACAGTGCAGTTACCACAACAGACCACTGGAACATTATCTAATACAGTGCACAGTTACAAATCCAATAAGATTTCAACTAAGATTCAACAGACCAGAAGAAGTTGTTAAACACACGGGACAAAATCTTACTGAAGCGACCATACGAGTCATAAATACTCATACTCCGCCCAAGTAAAACGTTGCAACCCGCTCTAGCACAAGACAGCACATTTTGACCAGACCACACACTAGAAGGTGAAGGGACGACGACGTTTCGGTCCGTCCTGGACCATTCTCAATCGACTTGAGAATGGTCCAGGACGGACTGAAACGTCATCGTCCCTTCACCTTCTAGTGTGTGGTCTGGTCAACATACTTTAGCCACGTTATTGTGACTCATAGCCTGCAAGACAGCACATATATGAATATTGCTTATAGTCAATATTTTGCTTATGAATAAGTATATATGTGGTATATACCAAGTCAACAAAAAAATTAAGGTACTAGTAACTTCTTCCTATTTTCTATATACAAGTTTTAAATATTAGGAATTTCTTTTTCAGTTTTATTTAACAATAGAGATTTTATACAAAATTTGACAATATCCTGAGTTACTTTACAATATATTTAAATATTTTAGTTTGGTTTTAATATTTTTATAAAACTGTAATATCAATATTGGTATAGATTAAGTACTAATTGTAATTAAGAAGCAATAAAATGTTTATCTTAAGATATTAAGAAGGTGGAGTCGTGGTTTTCTACTCAGCTTTTCAGGTAAACTCCAATATTCACAATAAATTAGTATATCACATACGTACTTATTCATAAGCAAAATATTGACTATAAGCAAGTGTGAGAACGGGTTGTGTTGTAACAAGCCACATTTAGTGGGCCAGCCAGAGGCTTAGGGCCCGCACACGAATAACCCGGCACAAAAAAAATGATGGTGTTGAACAAAACAGTGGCGTTGAACAATAACAGTGGCGTTGAACAATAACAGTGGCGTTGAACAATAACAGTGGCGTTGAACAATAACAGTGGCGTTGAACAATAACAGTGGCGTTGAACAATAACAGTGGCGTTGAACAATAACAGTGGCGTTGAACAAGAAGGGCAGAGTTGTGCACAAAATATTAAAACTGGTAACAGTTAACACGCGACACAAAGACAAATAATGAAATCACTATTTTTCTCTTTCATTGCCAATTACCGTCATTTTAAGCATTAGTATTTTAGCCACTAGTGCAAATATTACCATTATTTATTGTTAATAATGCTTTTATGATTATTATTATTTGTTTCGTTCGTAATAAGTTTTTTCCAAACTGGTAATTCTAATACTTTATGGAGCAAATTATGAGGCTTGTGTTTGAGAGTCATTAGGCTTTACCATACTCGCGGTCACATTGTAAACTGCATGAACGAATACTTCTTTCAGCGCACATGAGGGATACTGTAAACAAAATATGGCAGTATTATTGTATAACCTGAAGATATATACGTAAAGTAAAAAAAATAGAGTATTATTGTAAAATCTGATAATATATACACAGCTTATAAAAGTATTATATATATATATATATATATATATATATATATATATATATATATATATATATATATATATATATATATATATATATATATATATATATATATATATATTATAGGGAGGGAGACCTTGAGAGGTCTCCCCCTCAAACACTAACAAAGCAAAATTCCGATGCACATACTCGCCCAAAATATGGAAAATAATTGAGCATCGTTTTGACAACAGCCTAGCGCCGCTCAGGCTCAACTCAATCAGTGTTATTGTTCAAACTATTCCCATATTATGCTGTTGTCTCTTAAAGTATCATTAATTTATCGTCAATGATATGCTTCCCAATGACATGCTGTCACCAATGTGTCCACGTTTAATGGTTCATGACCTGAGAAATAAAGAGCAAGGCCGGTTGTTAAGAGGCGAGAGCGAGGCTGTTAGGATAAGCTCTGTAGCAACGACGGTAGTTAACACAGGGACCCCGGGTTCTGACGACCTTGAGAGGGGGGGGGCGTGGGGTGGGAGGAGGGAAGAGAGGCATGATTATCTCCCACAACAGTGGATTAAGAACATAAGAATAAAGGTAACTGCAGAAGGCCTATTTCCTATCTATAACCACCCAATCCCTCTCATATACATGTCCAATCCACGCTTGAAACAATCTGTGGTGGAGGGACCCCCACCTCCACCACGTTACGTGGTAATTGATTGCACAAATCAACAGCCCTGTTACCGAACCAGTATTTACCCAAGTCTTTCCTAAATCTAAACTTATCCAATTTATACCCATTGTTTCGTGTTCTGTCTTGTGTTGATACTTTTAATACCCTATTAATATCCCCTTTGTTATGTTCAGTAATCCACTTGTAAGCATCTATCATGTCACCCCCTAACTCTTCGCCTTTCCAGTGAATGCAACTTAAGCTTTGTTAATCTTTCTTCATATGAAAGATTTCTAATTTGGGGGAATTAACTTAGTCATCCTTCGCTGGACACGTTCAAGTGAATTAATATCCATTCTATAATATGGCGACCAAAACTGAACTGCATAATCTAAATGGGACCTAACGAGAGCTAGATATAGCTGAAGAACCACACCAGGTGTCTTGTTACTAACGCTGCGATTAATAAATCCCAGTGTCCTATTTGCCTTAATACGAACATTCATGCATTGATTCTTTTGTTTTAAATTCTTACTAATCATAACTCCCAGATCTCTTTCGCAATCTCAACACCATCTAGCTCGTATCTTGTAACTCTATCATCATTACCTAGCCTCAGAACTTTACATTTATCAGCATTAAACAGCATCTGCCAATCCTTTACCATTTCAAAACACTATTTAGATCAACTTGAAGTGATAGTGAGTCTTCTTCCGTATTAATTTCCCTACCGATTTTTGTATCATCGGCAAATTTGCAAATGTTGCTACTCAAACCTAAATCTAAATCATTTATATATATTATAAACAACAGAGGTCCCAGGACAGAGCCTTGAGGCACTCCACTTACAACATTTTCCCACTCTGACTTGACTCCATTTATACTAACTCTCTGTATCCTTTGGAATAGCCATGCCCTAATCCAACTTAATATAGCACCCCTAATACCATGAGCCTCTATCTTTTTAATCAGTCTTTCATGTGGCACTGTATCGAAAGCTTTGCTAAAGTCAAGGTACACAACATCACAAGCCTTACCACTATCAACTGCCTCAACTATGCTAGAATAAAAAAATAACAGATTTGTTAAACATGAACGGCCATTTATAAAACCATGTTGCGACTCAATTATTAATTTGTGTTTTTCAAGATAAAGACGAATTTTATTTGCAATTATCGATTCGAGTAACTTTCCCACAATAGACGTTAGGCTAATTGGCCGATAATTTGACGCAAGTGATCTATCGCCTTTCTTAAAAATTGGTATCACATTAGCAACTTTCCATAACTCTGGCACTCTGCCTGAATCTATTGATTTATTAAATATGGTAGACAGTGGGTTGCAAAGCTCCTCTTTGCATTCCTTAAGCACCCTGGCAAACACTTCATCCGACCCTGGGGATTTGTCTACCATATTTAATAAATCAATAGAGTCAGGCAGAGTGCCAGCCTAGTTCGAATCCCGGAAATGGAGAACGAAGTCAGAAATGGTTGGGCACATTTCCTTTCACCTAATGAGGCTGTTCACCTAGCAGTAAGTAGGAACTCAGCTTGTTGTGGGGTTGCATCCTGGGCGGGGTCAGTAATTCGACCTTGGGAGGTGGGGGCACTTCGATATAAGTCTAACGTGTATGAATACTTTCTGGCTGCCTGTCCCCCCGACAATTATTTATTATTATAATTATAAGGGAAATTACACTTTACGTTGTTTGCCGTAAAAGGTAGTTACGTTTTCTATGAATGTAGAGAAAATGACGAAATGATGGATAACTCTGCTACATGTGGCAGGAGGCCACATTGTGTGTTTACACACCTCAATTTGGGGCTCCTGGTTCAACCTTGAAGCCGAGCGGACGTCTGGACACCTCCTCCGCCTGGATGCCGCCTGATCACGTCTTGTTTTCGCGTTTTGGCTTTGCTACTGCCGTTTGGCATCCCTTTTCAGCGGTCCGATTGTACGACGCCTGGCGCACATATCGCCTTGAGTCACAGGATTGTTGATAGATTTTTTTTTGACGTGTACTGGCTGGTTCTCCTGGCGGGGTGACGGTGTTCGGGGGCCGGCTTGGCCGACAGGTGCCAGGGGTTGGTGGGTCTTGGTGGGCTCCTGGTGTGCCCTCAGCCGTGGTGGGCGGCCGGCTTCTGCTCTGCCGGAGGACACTGGATGACTTTTTGCGTTTTAGTTGGGGGCCGAGTTTTGGTTTTGCTACCTGGTGTTCTCTGTGTGGAGCGGGGCCGGTGCTTGTCCCCCCTGAGGGACTCCTGGGTCTCCCCAATCATCTGCCTGACTGTGCGTCTATTTGCCGTATGGATATTAGATTCTAGTGATTGGCGTCACTCGTTTTGCGATTAGGCTTGGCGTTCCACCTCTCCAGGCTTCGCGATTCACCCTTAATGGATACGCGGGGCGCATCAGATCCCACGATCGTCGTCGCCCCTAACCCAACAACAACACCTCAATTTGGTCTCAAAATGTTTTCACTGTTGTTCCTGTATGCATATACATACAAGCCTATTCACGTAAAACTATATGTGTATATATTTATATATGAATATATATGTATAGATCACCGTGTATGAATATAATTAATTTTGTTTAAGGCTTGTACCGAGGTCCTCCCAAGGTCGAACTACTGCCCTTCCCCAGGTTGCAACCCAACAAGTAGCCTAAATCCTGGGTACCTAATATCTTCACGGTGAACAGCTGCATTAGGTGAAAGGAAACATGCCCAACAATTTCTGTTCCCAACCCCCCAATTTCCCCCCCCCCCCTCACAGTTGTGAGTTGGGAACGAAGCCAACTATACCGCATTTATGAATCTTCACATAAAAATATATATGTATGGATCTTCACGAATACACATTTTTTTTTTTTTTTTTTTTTTTTTTTTTTTTTTTTTGAGATATATACTATCAAGAGTTGTTACATTCTTGTACAGCCACTAGTACGCGTAGCGTTTCGGGCAGGTCCCTGGAATACGATCCCCGCCGCGAAGAATCGTTTAACAACCAAGTACACATTTTACTGTTGCGTTAAACAGAGGCTACAGTTAAGGATTTGCGCCCAGTAAATCCTCCCCGGCCAGGATACGAACCCATGACATATGACATAAATACAAGAAACTACCAGTCTATCGGCCCATACGAGGCAGCTCCTATATATTTCCACCCCAACTCATTTGCATGTTTCCAAACTACGCTTGAAACATATATGTATGGAACAAATCCACAAGGGCCGTGACGAGGATTCGAACCTGCGTCCGGGAGCATCCCAGACGCTGCCTTCATCGACTGAGCTACGACAGGATAAAAAGAGTTGATACCGAAGTTCTACTGAACTTACTGGATCCCGCAGCCTCTCCGAGGCACAAATCAGAGTTTTACACAACTCCCCGTCGTAGCTCAGTCGATTAAGGCAGTGTCTGGGATGCTCCCGGATGCAGGTTCGAATCCTCGTCACGGCCCTTGTGGATTTGTTCATTTGATGCATCACGTTAGTGTAATTTCTGTGTGTAATATATGTATGGAACTTCGCCAAAGGTTTCCTAAGTCAAAACGTTTCACCTGCATTATGTTACAATTTAACTTTAATGATGTAATATAATAATGACAATAAATCTCAGCTTCCGAGCCTATTTTATTTCACAAGTACACATTGATTTTGGTACATGACACTTTTATTAATACTTAAATTTCCTTAGAACTAAATAGTTTCTTACTTCGTAATGTTTATGTTTAAATACAACTAGTTAATATAAATAATTACAAGTCAAATAATAAATTAATTATAATTAAATACATATATTATGTTTAGAGCTAAAATATATGTCTTAAATTCAGCACACTTCGCCTTAAATTAAAAAGTGTTCGGTTATGGCATAAAGTCAGAACAACGTGGTCGTATTTTACATAAATAAATAAGTTACTTAAATAAATAAATAAGTTACATAAATAAATAACAGTTACATAAATAAATCACTGCGAGATGTGTTACATCTGTTAATTCCACCTAATCTGTATTTAGGATATACTGGAAACGTCCGGTGTAGTGTCAGATTAGGGAACACACAGGAAACACCCATGAAGTGTTGTTCCATAGTAAGGAACACATGGGAAACACCACTACTGTGTCCTCCCACAGTAAGGAACACATGGGAAACACCACTACTGTGACCTCCCACAGTAAGGAACACACGAGAAACACCACTACTGTGTCCTCCCACAGTAAGGAACACACGAGAAACACCACTACTGTGTCCTCCCACAGTAAGGAACACACGGGAAACAACACTACTGTGTCCTCCCACAGTAAGGAACACAGTGAAACTATTGCACAGTTCATGGAGTTAGGAACACACAGGGAACACTACTGCAGTGTTCCTCCAGAGTAAGCAACACAAGGGAAACACCAACACACGCACCTCGTGCTCCAGGTCGATGAAGACTGGTGAAGCAGTGGAAGAAAAAAAATAGAGTAAATACAACCAACTTTTGGCGTTGGGCTTAATGACCGTCAATCTCTGGAAGGTTATTAAGACCACCACAAAGACTTACTCACCACTCAACAAGTATAGACCTGGAATATGTTCAAGACTCAAGTATACTCTCAACTGTATGTATGTATGTCTGCCTCTAGGTGTATATATATACCCACTGAATTATAATTGAAAAAAAAAGTGAAATCAATAAAGATTCCGGCAGTCTTCTAAAATTACTTGGGAGTAAGAAGGGCGCTTTTAAATATTTATTGCATATTTTATCAAGATAATAATAACTAATAATTTTCTTTGTCAGGGACAGGCAGCCTGTGTATACATGTAGTGTAGGGACGACGACGTTTCGGTCCGTCCTGGACCATTCTCAAGTCGATTGTGAATGGTCCAGGACGGACCGAAACGTCGTCGTCCCTTCACCTTCTAGTGTGTGGTATGGTCAACATACTTTAGCCACGTTATTGTGACTCATCGCCTGTATGTAGTGTAGGCTTCCATCGAGGTCCCATAGGTCGCACTTCTGACCCTCTTCCAGTATAAAACATACAGCAGTTGCCTCTCTCCCAGGGTACCTATTTACTGCTATGTGAAAAAGAAGAGGCATTATTTTGTAAAAGTAACGTGTCCAACCATTTCTGTCCTGGCCCGGGATTCGAACCCGGGATAATTATGTTGATGAACCCGGGACAATTATGTTCATTGGCAACTCCGTAATTATATTTCACAGCCACAACAAAGATAAAAAGTAGAACACGAGACAAAACCTCCATTTCGTAGACATTATAGTGCGGGCTTTTCCCACGGAATTACGAGCTGCGCACAGGAGTTGCGCGCACCACCAACAAGAAGCTGCCTGTGCACACAAGCGCTCAGCGCAGCAAGGAAGAATGATATTTGAACATTACAAAGACAAGGAAGGGGGGGGGCAATATTAAATAGATTTTAATATTCCTAATTGAACATAAAATATACACAAACTGGGCGAGGTGAATGACTTTAGTTTTGCTTAATGTTTATAAAGCGTGATGCTGGAACAGTATTATCATTATTGACGTGACAAATACATGTATACAGGACTGCCACCCACATGTATACTGACTGCTACACATATATACAGACTTCCACACACACGTATACAGACACAGTATAATATAGTTGCAGTTTTATACTGCAACAGACACGTATCCTTATTGTTGCACACTCATATTATATAGCCAATAGGCCTTCTGCATTTGCCTTGTTCTTATGTTCTTATGTTCTTATATATATATATATATATATATATATATATATATATATATATATATATATATATATATATATATATATATATATATATATATACAGTATATATATATATGTATACAGAGTGGAACACATATAGAGGGCGCCAACCAAGATACTTATGCCGATAGAAACATAATCCAACAAACATACATATAGAACCACACGAACATGTACACTACACAAATACATCAACATATTTATACGTACACTTGGAAGTGTATATAATTACAAAGATGCGACAGCCTCGCGTCTCGCAGGGGTTCGACCCCTGGATGGCCCAAGTGGTTGATGGGGAACTTTTCCTTCCTTCCGTCCTATCCAAGATCCCATTTTCCAAGCATCATAGTCCTATCAGAATAGCGTTTCTCCCTCCTAATTACCTGACCAAACTACCGCAGGAAGAGGAATCGCTTGATGCGAACTAAACAACTTAGCTGCCCTTAGTCTTAGGTCATTAACTTAGCTGACCTTTAAACTACGAGAACTACAGTGAAAATGTTATATGACCGGGTCTTAAACTACGGTCGCAGCGCCGTTTGCGGACATTAGGATTCCTCGGCTCAATTGGCGGTCGCAAATCCACGAGCAGCGAGGCTTCGACACCGCGACTAATGGTTGGTTTGACATCTTTCTCATCTGATGCATCGAGGAGAAGTGGGACACATGAATCACTCCAAAGTGGAATGACCGTCCTATACAACTCTGTACATTCGCCGGGATAGCACTTCAGTTTCAAGACTGTCGGGTATGCACGAGTGGTGAGGAGGGGGCTCTACGAGTGGCGAGACGAGCTCTACGAGTAGTGAGGGGGAGCTCTACCAGTCTCGCACTGTTAGAGGGGGTGGGAAAGAGGGGGGTATTCGGCCCCCAGTACTCCATAAACCCCAGTCCAGGCTCCCAAGGTCTTCCCCCAAGGCCTGGTGAATGCAGAATGAATATTCCAACATAGGGACCTTTGTATGTATATACAATTTTACAACTGAAAACATTTGCCCCATAAAGTATCAAAGACATTAAGCCGGCGATTTATGTTCCGCACGAGACCCAAAAAAAGCCAATTTACTGGCGAGCTTTCAAAGATATTTCAGAAAATACTTAGCATAGACAACTTTTGAAGGCAACATTTTTGTATAGTTCGGCCCCGGGTTACAAGAAACTTTGGACTCATCTTAGACGAAGAGGAAATTAATTTGGGGTAACTTCCAAGAGGCGGGCGAGGTCGACGGAAGCGAGGCCCAGGATGTGCAGGAATTACCTGCCGTCTCAAGCAGCTTCCTAAGGACCCAAGCTGTGTGCGTGTGTGTGTGCGTGTATGTGTGTGTGTATTTACACTGACTGTGTGAATTTACCCTGTGATTGAGTATGTATTTACACTGTGCTTGTGTATTTACACCGTGTGTGCATTTACCCTGTGATTGAGTATTTACCCTGTGATTGTATATATTTATAATGACAGGTGTGTGTGTTTACACTGGCTGTGTGGGCGTGTTTGTTGACATGTATTTACACTTAAATTATCGGCGTATCTACGATCGTATGTCAATATTAACCAATGAGTTCGACTTAGCTTGGGACTTACGCCCCCCTCCCTTCCCCCAAACCCCAAGAACATGATCCGTAAATTGCTTTACAACCCGCGGCTCCCCGTCACCGTTTGGCGCGCGGTGGCGAAGCGCATGCAGTGTTCGAACCCATGTCCCCTCATTTTCAGGTCGAGCGCGCTCACCACTACATCCCTGGTGAGTCGGTGGGGGGACTGTCGGGTGCCGGGGTAGCGGGAGACGGCCTCTGTCCTGCTGACAGGAGCTGGAGAAGCGAGACGGGGCACTCTGGGAAGGCGTCCCGACAGTTTCCGTGGGTTTTACCATGTAAGGTAGCGGCTGTGTAGTCTCTCTTGGTCCTCTTCCACTTCCTCCTCCTCTGCCTCTTCTCTGCCCCCTCGTCTCCCTCTGCCTCTTCTCCGTCAACACTTCTTCCCTGTCTTCTCTTGTTCGTCCCCTTGGGATTTTTATTTCTTCTGTTTTCCTTTCTTCTCTCCTTTGGTTTCTCCGTTACATTCTCCACTCTCTCATTTCCAGACTCATGTGTCTCATTCCCATCGCGATACATGTCCCATTCGCTGACCGCCTCCGTCTCCCCCTCACCCGGGCTCTCCTCTCCCTCTTCCTCACCTCCACTCTCATCATCCACGACATTATCGTATGCGCTCTCTTCTTCTCCTTCTTCTTCGAAAACCTCCTTCATGTCTTGATTCCTCAAGTGTCTGTAAACGCCAAGAAGAACGTTGAGAAAACAATATAAAATGGTAAAACCAAAATCAGATCAAATTTAGGCACTATATAGTTTTGCTGGCGAAACATTGAGTAGAGGAGGAAGAGTCTCGAGGACTGGAGCCCCTACCCGACGAGGATCTAGTTCGAGGATGACTTCCCTGGCAGCGTGAGGAGGACCTGGTGAAAAGTTTGTGTGTGTGTAGCAAGGAGGACCTTCCTGTGCAGGCGATAAGTCACAATAACGTGGTTAAAGTATGTTTGACCAGACCACACACTAGAAGGTGAAGGGACGACGACGTTTCGGTCCGTCCTGGACCATTCTCAAGTCACAATCGACTTGAGAATGGTCCAGGACGGACCGAAACGTCGTCGTCCCTTCACCTTCTAGTGTGAGGTCTGGTCAAACAAGGACCTTCGTGACCAAGGTCGGTATGGCAGACCATCTACTGAACCAAGTATTATGTAGAACAGGAAATACTTAATATCCCTGTTGAGTGTCCTCTACTAGATGAAGCTGTGTGTGGAAGAGGGCCTACTAGATGAAGCTGTGTGTGGAAGAGGGCCTACCAGATGAAGCTGTGTGTGGAAGAGGGCCTACCAGATGAAGCTGTGTGTGGAAGAGGGCCTACCAGATGAAGCTGTGTGTGGAAGAGGGCCTACCAGATGAAGCTGTGTGTGGAAGAGGGCCTACCAGATGAAGCTGTGTGTGGAAGAGGGCCTACCAGATGAAGCTGTGTGGAAGAGGGCCTACCAGATGAAGCTGTGTGTGGAAGAGGGCCTACCAGATGAAGCTGTGTGTGGAAGAGGGCCTACCAGATGAAGCTGTGTGTGGAAGAGGGCCTACCAGATGAAGCTGTGTGTGTGGAAGAGGACCTACCAGAAGAGGCTTACAAAGGCCTATCAACCACAAAAGGGCTATTAAGGTCACCACAAGAGCTTACTGACCACCCAGCAAATATACTTTAGTTCTGAACATAGTCCAAGACGATAGTATACTCTCAGTGTACATAGGCCGAGAAGTGCGGGCATACCTCTCGGTATATTTATCTTGTGATATATTCCTTGTGTGGTGTTGCTCACATTATATCTACACTGAAGACCTGACGGCCGACGACCTGGGAGGAGAAGGAGGAGGAAGAGGAGGAGGAGAGATACCTAACCAAGACTTATGAAAGAAGAGGAAAACCCACCTGACACAAGAGCTGGAGCATCTCGCCCGTGAGCCCTTCGGTGAGATGAGGGAGATGGCACGGCTGACAGCTCACACAGAGCCTTCCTCACGCAGCCGCCGCCGTCCACTCCAAGCCTGGGGAAAAAAGATCAACGGTGTATAACCCATTCAACTGTAAACTTTGAACGAACACGGAGACATTAACACGTGAAAAACTATTTAGGAATAGGAAAAAGACAATCGCAAAGAAAATGGAAAATAGATAACATGTATGAAATGTACAAACGATTTAGCGGATCGAAATCCGGGGAAAAATCCGGATTAAGGACCTGCCCGAAACGCTACGTGCTAAAGGCTNGACCCCTTGAGTGGTGAGTGGGGGGACTTTGACCCCTTGAGTGGTGAGTGGGGGGACTTTGACCCCTTGAGTGGTGAGTGGGGGACTTTGACCCTTGAGTGGTGAGTGGGGGGACTTTGACCCTTGAGTGGTGAGTGGGTGACCTTGACCCCTTGAGTGGTGAGTGGGGGACTTTGATCCCTTGAGTGGTGAGTGGGGTGACCTTGACCCTTGAGTGGTGAGTGGGGGACTTTGACCCCTTGAGTGGTGAGTGGGGGACTTGACCCCTTGAGTGGTGAGTGGGGGACTTTGACCCCTTGAGTGGTGAGTGGGGTGACCTTGACCCCTTGAGTGGTGAGTGGGGGTGATCTTGACCCCTTGAGTGGTGAGTGGGTAACCTTAATTGACCCCTTGAGTCAAGATTAGGTGAGTCAGTGAGTGCTCTTACGGAGAGAAAAGAGAGAGAGAGAGAGAGAGAGAGAGAGAGAGAGAGAGAGAGAGAGAGAGAGAGAGAGAGAGAGAGAGAGAGAGAGAGAGAGAGAGAGAGAGAGAGAGACAGAGACAGAGAGAGAGAAGGGTTAATAAATGAAAGGTGGCAAAAGGATGGCTATTGGAGAAATGCGAGGAAAAGAAAGAGGTGTGTAAGATAGGCAAAAAAGAGAAGGGTAGAGGAGGGAAGGTGAAGTAGGGGTGGAGGAAGGAGGTGCATGGGTAACTACTTCATAATTAATGACCACTCCACCCCTGAACGATACAGGTGGCGTCCCTTGCACCAACCCCCCTTCCCCCTCCCCCCCCCGGTGTCCCCCAGGTGAGCAAACGCACAGTGCCGGGGTGCGTAGGTACCTGTGCCAGCAAGGGAAGCGAGCTTTGGCTCTTGGGCCCCTCCTCGACGCATATGTGTCCTTGTTGCAATTAGGTTAGGTTAGGTTAGGTTAGGTTAGGTTAGGTTAGGTTAGGTTAGGTTAGGTTAGGTGGTTACGTAAGGTGATCAAGGTTAGGCTAGGCTAGGTGATTAGGTTAGGCTGTTAGGCTAGGAGGTTAAGTTGGGTGGCTTGATTAGATATAAATTAAGATTTGACGCAGCGTCTAACGTATTCAGCATCCTGACTGTGTGTTCTATGCGTTATACAATAGCAAGCCGGCGACTCAATCGCCTCTGATCTATCGTGGTGTCTATGTCAACACCGCTCTATTGATTTTTAAATGTTTACCGAAACTCCTGAATTGTTCCCGCTGTTTATCCCTGAGTCTCTCTGCTTGTATACCCCCCCTACCCCCCCGTTGTCTGCTTGTAAATTGTCTGCTTGTATACCTCACTCCCTGTCTGCTTGTATACTTCACTCCCTGTCTGCGTGTATACCTCACTCCCTGTCTGCTTGTATATCTCACTCCCTGTCTGCTTGTATACCTCACTCCCTGTCTGCTTGTATACCTCACTCCCTGTCTGCTTGTATACCTCACTCCCTGTCTGCTTGTATACCTCACTCCCTGTCTGCTTGTATACCTCACTCCCTGTCTGCTTGTATATCTCACTCCCTGTCTGCTTGTATACCTCACTCCCTGT
The DNA here is from genome assembly GCA_020271785.1 of Procambarus virginalis. NCBI lineage: Eukaryota > Metazoa > Arthropoda > Malacostraca > Decapoda > Cambaridae > Procambarus > Procambarus virginalis. The sequence continues at coordinate 8,545,052 of WNGS01063839.1, forward strand.
CTGCTTGTATACCTCACTCCCTGTCTGCTTGTATATCTCACTCCCTGTCTGCGTGTATACCTCACTCCCTGTCTGCGTGTATACCTCACTCCCTGTCTGCTTGTATATCTCACTCCCTGTCTGCTTGTATACCTCACTCCCTGTCTGCTTGTATATCTCACTCCCTGTCTGCGTGTATACCTCACTCCCTGTCTGCGTGTATACCTCACTCCCTGTCTGCTTGTATATCTCACTCCCTGTCTGCGTGTATACCTCACTCCCTGTCTGCTTGTATACCTCACTCCCTGTCTGCTTGTATATCTCACTCCCTGTCTGCGTGTATACCTCACTCCCTGTCTGCGTGTATACCTCACTCCCTGTCTGCGTGTATACCTCACTCCCTGTCTGCTTGTATACCTCACTCCCTGTCTGCGTGTATACCTCACTCCCTGTCTGCTTGTATACCTCACTCCCTGTCTGCTTGTATACCTCACTCCCTGTCTGCTTGTATACCTCACTCCCTGTCTGCTTGTATACCTCACTCCCTGTCTGCGTGTATACCTCACTCCCTGTCTGCTTGTATACCTCACTCCCTGTCTGCTTGTATATCTCACTCCCTGTCTGCGTGTATACCTCACTCCCTGTCTGCTTGTATATCTCACTCCCTGTCTGCGTGTATACCTCACTCCCTGTCTGCGTGTATACCTCACTCCCTGTCTGCTTGTATACCTCACTCCCTGTCTGCGTGTATACCTCACTCCCTGTCTGCGTGTATACCTCACTCCCTGTCTGCGTGTATACCTCACTCCCTGTCTGCGTGTATACCTCACTCCCTGTCTGCGTGTATACCTCACTCCCTGTCTGCTTGTATACCTCACTCCCTGTCTGCTTGTATATCTCACTCCCTGTCTGCTTGTATATCTCACTCCCTGTCTGCGTGTATATCTCACTCCCTGTCTGCGTGTATACCTCACTCCCTGTCTGCGTGTATACCTCACTCCCTGTCTGCGTGTATACCTCACTCCCTGTCTGCGTGTATACCTCACTCCCTGTCTGCTTGTATACCTCACTCCCTGTCTGCGTGTATACCTCACTCCCTGTCTGCGTGTATACCTCACTCCCTGTCTGCTTGTATACCTCACTCCCTGTCTGCGTGTATACCTCACTCCCTGTCTGCGTGTATATCTCACTCCCTGTCTGCGTGTATATCTCACTCCCTGTCTGCTTGTATATCGCCTTGTCTGCTTATACATCGCTCTCTTTGTCTGCTCGTACTTCACCCTTCATTTGATTGTTCTAGTATCTATCGCGCGATCTATTCGTGATATCGCTATTGCCCTCAGCCATATTGTCTATCGCGCTCTGCCATACCGTCTATCGCTCTGCCACTAATTATCGCTCAGCTTATTATAATAGCTCTCGCTCTGCCAGCCATATTATCTATCGCTCTGCCAGCCATATTATCTATCGCTCTGCCAGCCATATTATCTATCGCTCTGCCAGCCATATTATCTATCGCTCTGCCAGCCATATTATCTATCGCTCTGCCAGCCATATTATCTATCGCTCTCCCAGCCATATTATCTATCGCTCTGCCAGCCATATTATCTATCGCTCTGCCAGCCATATTATCTATCGCTCTGCCAGCCATATTATCTATCGCTCTGCCAGCCATACCACAGCCAACGAATCTATCACTCACGTCACTTAACGAATTAAGTAAATAAAGCTTCTATATATATATATATATATATATATATATATATATATATATATATATATATATATATAGATATATATACATATATATACATACATACTTCACGTCATTAACCCAAATATAAGGTCACCAGAATATATATATATATATATATATATATATATATATATATATATATATATATATATATATATAACAATTGATAATTACTCCAGTTTTCCCATTGAACAAAAGTCCACAAGTTACATATCTCTAGAAACATGTGGTTTTGAAAACTCCACAAATAGTTATAGGTGGAAATGCCTCCTACCTTGCGCTCGGCCAACACTAATAGTCTCCTTGTTTGTCTCTGTTGTATTTACATCCTGCGGGGCGGTCAGCGGATCCTTCATGCCATTTTCTGGCTTACTTAATTCTAGTGGACGGCTCACAGCACATGGATGGGATGCAAGGAGTCTTTTTTTCTTAAATTTATCCCCGTGGTCTGTGTTGCCGAGGACAACACCGGGAGCGCGCGTCCTCTCCCCACGACGGCGCTATTGACACTGACTCGACGAACCCGGCGATTCGTACACCAGGCATGCGTACTTGTTCTCACCGCTGGCTGACGTACGATCACGCATATGTATCCCCCATAGCCTTGCTTGTTAAAAATAAAATAAAAAGTGAAACAAGAAAAGTGAATAATTATTCAATTCAAAGAATTTCCCATGTTTAAGAGAACCAAACTCAGCGAGATTGAATCAGTAGCAAGACGACTGTATTTTAAATAGGAACGACAGTTTTTCCGATGTAATTTCTACCATAAAAGTTTCCTCATTATTATTGGCGAAGTCGTTGACCAGATTAAATGGTCGTGTAGCATGAGACGTTACCTGTGTATATACCGAGAGGTATACCCGCTTCTCCCTCAGTATATACTGTGAGTTTACCTTAGTCCTGAGCTATGTTGAGAATGGTGGTGTTGAAGAACAACGGTGGAGGTGTTGAACAATGGTGGAAGTGTTGAACAATGGTGGTGTTGAACAACGGTGGAGGTGTTGAACAATGGTGGTGTTGAACAACGGTGGAGGTGTTGAACAATGGTGGTGTTGAACAACGGTGGAGGTGTTGAACAATGGTGGTGTTGAACAACGGTGGAGGTGTTGAACAAGGAAGGTGGTGATGAACAAGAACAGGGGTGTTGAACAAAGACTGTGGATCAGAACAGGACGGCGGTGGTGTTCAGCAACGATGCTCAGGCTAAGATACCCATGTGCAGCATGGACAATAGGCTTACACGTTCCAGAAGATAAGAGGAAATATCACCACTATGCAGAAATGCCCGACAGACCACTGGAACATTATCTAACACAATGCACAGTTACAACCACAACAGACCACTGGAACATTATCTAACACAATGCACAGTTACAACCACAACAGACCACTGGAACATTATCTAACACAGTGCAGTTACCACAACAGACCACTGGAACATTATCTAACACAATGCAGTTACCACAACAGACCACTGGAACATTATCTAACACAATGCACAGTTACAACCACAACAGACCACTGGAACATTATCTAACACAATGCACAGTTACAACCACAACAGACCACTGGAACATTATCTAACACAGTGCAGTTACCACAACAGACCACTGGAACATTATCTAACACAATGCAGTTACCACAACAGACCACTGGAACATTATCTAATACAGTGCACAGTTACAAATCCAATAAGATTTCAACTAAGATTCAACAGACCAGAAGAAGTTGTTAAACACACGGGACAAAATCTTACTGAAGCGACCATACGAGTCATAAATACTCATACTCCGCCCAAGTAAAACGTTGCAACCCGCTCTCGCACAAGACAGCACATTTTGACCAGACCACACACTAGAAGGTGAAGGGACGACGACGTTTCGGTCCGTCCTGGACCATTCTCAATCGACTTGAGAATGGTCCAGGACGGACTGAAACGTCGTCGTCCCTTCACCTTCTAGTGTGTGGTCTGGTCAACATACTTTAGCCACGTTATTGTGACTCATCGCCTGCAAGACAGCACATATATGAATATTGCTTATAGTCAATATTTTGCTTATGAATAAGTATATATGTGGTATATACCAAGTCAACAAAAAAATTAAGGTACTAGTAACTCCTTCCTATTTTCTATATACAAGTTTTAAATATTAGGAATTTCTTTTTCAGTTTTATTTAACAATAGAGATTTTATACAAAATTTGACAATATCCTGAGTTACTTACAATATATTTAAATATTTTAGTTTGGTTTTAATATTTTTATAAACTGTAATATCAATATTGGTATAGATTAAGTACTAATTGTAATTAAGAAGCAATAAAATGTTTATCTTAAGATATTAAGAAGGTGGAGTCGTGGTTTTCTACTCAGCTTTTCAGGTAAACTCCAATATTCACAATAAATTAGTATATCACATACGTACTTATTCATAAGCAAAATATTGACTATAAGCAAGTGTGAGAACGGGTTGTGTTGTAACAAGCCACATTTAGTGGGCCAGCCAGAGGCTTAGGGCCCGCACACGAATAACCCGGCACAAAAAAAATGATGGTGTTGAACAAAACAGTGGCGTTGAACAATAACAGTGGCGTTGAACAATAACAGTGGCGTTGAACAATAACAGTGGCGTTGAACAATAACAGTGGCGTTGAACAATAACAGTGGCGTTGAACAAGAAGGGCAGAGTTGTGCACAAAATATTAAAACTGGTAACAGTTAACACGCGACACAAAGACAAATAATGAAATCACTATTTTTCTCTTTCATTGCCAATTACCGTCATTTTAAGCATTAGTATTTAGCCACTAGTGCAAATATTACCATTATTTATTGTTAATAATGCTTTTATGATTATTATTATTTGTTTCGTTCGTAATAAGTTTTTTCCAAACTGGTAATTCTAATACTTTATGGAGCAAATTATGAGGCTTGTGTTTGAGAGTCATTAGGCTTTACCATACTCGCGGTCACATTGTAAACTGCATGAACGAATACTTCTTTCCGCGCACATGAGGGATACTGTAAACAAAATATGGCAGTATTATTGTATAACCTGAAGATATATACGTAAAGTAAAAAAAATAGAGTATTATTGTAAAATCTGATAATATATACACAGCTTATAAAGTATTATATATATATATATATATATATATATATATATATATATATAATATATATATATATATATATATATATATATATATATATATATAATATATATATATATATTATAGGGAGGGAGACCTTGAGAGGTCTCCCCCTCAAACACTAACAAAGCAAAATTCCGATGCACATACTCGCCCAAAATATGGAAAATAATTGAGCATCGTTTTGACAACAGCCTAGCGCCGCTCAGGCTCAACTCAATCAGTGTTATTGTTCAAACTATTCCCATATTATGCTGTTGTCTCTTAAAGTATCATTAATTTATCGTCAATGATATGCTTCCCAATGACATGCTGTCACCAATGTGTCCACGTTTAATGGTTCATGACCTGAGAAATAAAGAGCAAGGCCGGTTGTTAAGAGGCGAGAGCGAGGCTGTTAGGATAAGCTCTGTAGCAACGACGGTAGTTAACACAGGGACCCCGGGTTCTGACGACCTTGAGAGGGGGGGGGCGTGGGGTGGGAGGAGGGAAGAGAGGCATGATTATCTCCCACAACAGTGGATTAAGAACATAAGAATAAAGGTAACTGCAGAAGGCCTATTTCCTATCTATAACCACCCAATCCCTCTCATATACATGTCCAATCCACGCTTGAAACAATCTGTGGTGGAGGGACCCCCACCTCCACCACGTTACGTGGTAATTGATTGCACAAATCAACAGCCCTGTTACCGAACCAGTATTTACCCAAGTCTTTCCTAAATCTAAACTTATCCAATTTATACCCATTGTTTCGTGTTCTGTCTTGTGTTGATACTTTTAATACCCTATTAATATCCCCTTTGTTATGTTCAGTAATCCACTTGTAAGCATCTATCATGTCACCCCCTAACTCTTCGCCTTTCCAGTGAATGCAACTTAAGCTTTGTTAATCTTTCTTCATATGAAAGATTTCTAATTTGGGGGAATTAACTTAGTCATCCTTCGCTGGACACGTTCAAGTGAATTAATATCCATTCTATAATATGGCGACCAAAACTGAACTGCATAATCTAAATGGGACCTAACGAGAGCTAGATATAGCTGAAGAACCACACCAGGTGTCTTGTTACTAACGCTGCGATTAATAAATCCCAGTGTCCTATTTGCCTTAATACGAACATTCATGCATTGATTCTTTTGTTTAAATTCTTACTAATCATAACTCCCAGATCTCTTTCGCAATCTCAACACCATCTAGCTCGTATCTTGTAACTCTAACATCATTACCTAGCCTCAGAACTTTACATTTATCAGCATTAAACAGCATCTGCCAATCCTTTACCATTTCAAAACACTATTTAGATCAACTTGAAGTGATAGTGAGTCTTCTCCGTATTAATTTCCCTACCGATTTTTGTATCATCGGCAAATTTGCAAATGTTGCTACTCAAACCTAAATCTAAATCATTTATATATATTATAAACAACAGAGGTCCCAGGACAGAGCCTTGAGGCACTCCACTTACAACATTTTCCCACTCTGACTTGACTCCATTTATACTAACTCTCTGTATCCTTTGGAATAGCCATGCCCTAATCCAACTTAATATAGCACCCCTAATACCATGAGCCTCTATCTTTTTAATCAGTCTTTCATGTGGCACTGTATCGAAAGCTTTGCTAAAGTCAAGGTACACAACATCACAAGCCTTACCACTATCAACTGCCTCAACTATGCTAGAATAAAAAGATAACAAATTTGCTAAACATGAACGGCCATTTATAAAACCATGTTGCGACTCAATTATTAATTTGTATTTTTCAAGATAAAGACGAATTTTATTTGCAATTATCGATTCGAGTAACTTTCCCACAATAGACGTTAGGCTAATTGGCCGATAATTTGACGCAAGTGATCTATCTCCTTTCTTAAAAATTGGTATCACATTAGCAACTTTCCATAACTCTGGCACTCTGCCTGAATCTATGATTTATTAATATGGTAGACAGTGGGTCGCAAAGCTCCTCTTTGCATTCCTTAAGCACCCTGGCAAACACTTCATCCGACCCTGGGGATTTGTCTACCATATTTAATAAATCAATAGAGTCAGGCAGAGTGCCAGCCTAGTTCGAATCCCGGAAATGGAGAACGAAGTCAGAAATGGTTGGGCACATTTCCTTTCACCTAATGAGGCTGTTCACCTAGCAGTAAGTAGGTAATCAGCTTGTTGTGGGGTTGCATCCTGGGCGGGTCAGTAATTCGACCTTGGGAGGTGGGGGCACTTCGATATAAGTCTAACGTGTATGAATACTTCTGGCTGCCTGTCCCCCGGCAATTATTTATTATTATAATTATAAGGGAAATACACTTTACGTTGTTTGCCGTAAAAGTAGTTACGTTTTCTATGAATGTAGAGAAAATGACGAAATGATGGATAACTCTGCTACATGTGGCAGGAGGCCACATTGTGTGTTTACACACCTCAATTTGGGGCTCCTGGTTCAACCTTGAAGCCGAGCGGACGTCTGGACACCTCCTCGCCTGGGAGCCGCCTGATCACGTCTTGTTTTCGCGTTTTGGCTTTGCTACTGCCGTTTGGCATCCCTTTTCAGCGGTCCGATTGTACGACGCCTGGCGCACATATCGCCTGAGTCACAGGATTGTTGATAGATTTTTTTTTGACGTGTACTGGCTGGTTCTCCTGGCGGGGTGACGGTGTTCGGGGGCCGGCTTGGCCGACAGGTGTCAGGGGTTGGTGGGTCTTGGTGGGCTCCTGGTGTGCCCTCAGCGTGGTGGGCGGCCGGCTTCTGCTCTGCCGGAGGACACTGGATGACTTTTTGCGTTTTAGTTGGGGGCCGAGTTTGGTTTTGCTACCTGGTGTTCTCTGTGCGGGGCGGGGCCGGTGCTTGTCCCCCTGAGGGACTCCTGGGTCTCCCCAATCATCTGCCTGACTGTGCGTCTATTTGCCGTATGGATATTAGATTCTAGTGATTGGCGTCACTCGTTTTGCGATTAGGCTTGGCGTTCCACCTCTCCAGGCTTCGCGATTCACCCTTAACGGATACGCCGGGGCGCATCCGATCCCACGATCGTCGTCGCCCCTAACCCAACAACAACACCTCAATTTGGTCTCAAAATGTTTTCACTGTTGTTCCTGTATGCATATACATAAAAGCCTATTCACGTAAAACTATATGTGTATATATTTATATATGAATATATATATGAATATATATGTATAGATCACCGTGTATGAATATAATTAATTTTGTTTAAGGCTTGTACCGAGGTCCTCCCAAGGTCGAACTACTGCCCTTCCCCAGGTTGCAACCCAACAAGTAGCCTAAATCCTGGGTACCTAATATCTTCACGGTGAACAGCTGCATTAGGTGAAAGGAAACATGCCCAACAATTTCTGTTCCCAGCCGCCCAATTCCCCCCCCCCCCCTCACAGTTGTGAGTTGGGAACGAAGCCAACTATACCGCATGTATGAATCTTCACATAAAAATATATATGTATGGATCTTCACGAATACACATATGACATGAATACAAGAAACTACCAGTCTATCGGCCCATACGAGGCAGCTCCTATGTATTTCCACCCCAACTCATTTGCATGTTTCCAAACTACGCTTGAAACATATATGTATGGAACAAATCCACCAGGGCCGTGACGAGGATTCGAACCTGCGTCCGGGAGCATCCCAGACACTGCCTTCATCGACTGAGCTACGACAGGATAAAAAAGAGTTGATACCGAAGTTCTACTGAACTTACTGGATCCCGCAGCCTCTCCGAGGCACAAACCAGAGTTTTACACAACTCCCTGTCGTAGCTCAGTCGATTAAGGCAGTGTCTAAGATGCTCCCAGACGCAGGTTCGAATCTTCGTCACGGCCCTTGTGGATTTTTTCATTTGATGCATCACGTTAGTGTAATTTCTGTGTGTAATATATGTATGGAACTTCGCCAAAGGTTTCCTAAGTCAAAACGTTTCACCTGCACTATGTTACAATTTAACTTTAATGATGTAATATAATAATGACAATAAATCTCAGCTTCCGAGCCTATTTTATTTTACAAGTACACATTGATTTAGGAACATGACACTTTTATTAACACTTAAATTTCCTTAGAACTAAATAGTTCCTTACTTCGTAATGTTTATGTTTAAATACAACTAATTAATATAAATAATTACAAGTCAAATAATAAATTAATTATAATTAAATACATATATTATGTTTAGAGCTAAAATATATGTCTTAAATTCAGCACACTTCGCCTTAAATTAAAGTGTTCGGTTATGGCATAAAGTCAGAATAACGTGGTCGTATTTTACATAAAAAAATAAGTTACATAAATAAATAAGTTACATAAATAAATCACTGCGAGATGTGTTACATCTGTTAATTCCACCTAATCTGTATTTAGGATATACTGGAAACGTCCGGTGTAGTGTCAGATTAGGGAACACACAGGAAACACCCATGAAGTGTTGTTCCATAGTAAGGAACACATGGGAAACACCACTACTGTGACCTCCCACAGTAAGGAACGCACGAGAAACACCACTACTGTGTCTTCCCACAGTAAGGAACACATGGGAAACAACACTACTGTGTCCTCCCACAGTAAGGAACACAGTGAAACAATATTGCACAGTTCATGGAGTTAGGAACACACACAGGGAACACTACTGCAGTGTTCCTCCAGAGTAAGCAACACAAGGGGAAACACCAACACACGCACCTCGTGCTCCAGGTCGATAAAGGCTGGTGAAGCAGTGGAAGAAAAAAAATAGAGTAAATACAACCAACTTTTGGCGTTGGGCTTAATGACCGTCAATCTCTGGAAGGTTATTAAGACCACCACAAAGACTTACTCACCACTCAACAAGTATAGTCCTGGAATATGTTCAAGACTCAAGTATACTCTCAACTGTATGTATGTATGTATGTCTGCCTCTAGGTGTATATATATACCCACTGTATTATAATTGGAAAAAAAAAAGTGAAATCAATAAAGATTCCGGCAGTCTTCTAAAATTACTTGGGAGTAAGAAGGGCGCCTTTAAACATTTATTGCACATTTTATCGTCAAGATAATAATAACTAATAATTTTCTTTATCAGGGACAGGCAGCCTGTGTATACATGTAGTGTAGGCTTCCATCGAGGTCCCATAGGTCGCACTTCTGACCCTCTTCCAGGATCAAACCATACAGCAGTTGCCTCTCTCCCAGGGTACCTATTTACTGCTATGTGAAAAAGAAGAGGCATTATTTTGTAAAAGTAACGTGTCCAACCATTTCTGTCCTGGCCCGGGATTCGAACCCGGGGGAATTATGTTGATGAACCCGGGACAATTATGTTGATTGGCAACTCCGTAATTATATTTCACAGCCACAACAACGATAAAAAGTAGAACACGAGACAAAACCTCCATTTCGTAGACATTATAGTGCGGGCTTTTCCCACGGAATTACGAGCTGCGCACAGGAGTTGCGCGCACCACCAACAAGAAGCTGCCTGTGCACACAAGCGCTCAGCGCAGCAAGGAAGAATGATATTTGAACATTACAAAGACAAGGAAGGGGGGGGGGGCAATATTAAATAGATTTTATATTCCTAATTGAACATAAAATATACACAAACTGGGCGAGGTGAATGACTTTAGTTTTGCTTAATGTTTATAAAGCGTGATGCTGGAACAGTACTATCATTATTGACGTGACAAATACATGTATACAGGACTGCCACCCACATGTATACTGACTGCTACACATATATACAGACTTCCACACACACGTATACAGACAAAGTATAATATAGTTGCAGTTTTATACTGCAACAGACACGTATCCTTATTGTTGCACACTCATATTATTATATATATATATATATATATATATATATATATATATATATATATATATATATATATATATATATGTATACAGAGTGGAACACATATAGAGGGCGCCAACCAAGATACTTATGCCGATAGAAACATAATCCAACAAACATACATATAGAACCACACGAACATGTACACTACACAAATACATCAACATATTTATACGTACACTTGGAAGTGTATATAATTACAAAGATGCGACAGCCTCGCGTCTCGCAGGGGTTCGATCCCCCGATGGCCCAAGTGGTTGATGGGGACCTTTTCCTTTCTTCCGTCTTATCCAAGATCCCATTTTCCAAGCATCATAGTCCTATCAGAATAGCGTTTCTCCCTCCTAATTACCTGACCAAACTGCTGCAGGAAGAGGAATCGCTTGATGCGAACTAAACAACTTAGCTGCCCTTAATCTTAGGTCATTAACTTAGCTGACCTTTAAACTACGAGAACTACAGTGAAAATGTTATATGACCGGGTCTTAAACTACGGTCTCAGCGCCGTTTGCGGACATTAGGATTCCTCGGCTCAATTGGCGGTCGCAAATCCACGAGCAGCGAGGCTTCGACACCGCGACTAATGGTTGGTTTGACATCTTTCTCATCTGATGCATCGAGGAGAAGTGGGACACATGAATCACTCCAAAGTGGAATGACCGTCCTATACAACTCTGTACATTCGCCGGGATAGCACTTCAGTTTCAAGACTGTCGGGTATGCACGAGTGGTGAGGAGGGGGCTCTACGAGTGGCGAGACGAGCTCTACGAGTAGTGTGGGGGAGCTCTACCAGTCTCGCACTGTTAGAGGGGGTGGGAAAGAGGGGGGGGGGGTATTCGGCCCCCAGTACTCCATAAACCCCAGTCCAGGCTCCCAAGGTCTTCCCCCAAGGCCTGGTGAATGCAGAATGAATATTCCAACATAGGGACCTTTGTATGTATATACAATTTTACAACTGAAAACATTTGCCCCGTGAAAGTATAAAAGCATTAAGCCGGCGATTTATGTTCCGCACGAGACCCAAAAAAAGCCAATTTACTGGCGAGCTTTCAAAGATATTTCAGAAAATACTTAGCATAGACAACTTTTGAAGGCAACATTTTTGTATAGTTCGGCCCCGGGTTACAAGAAACTTTGGACTCATCTTAGACGAAGAGGAAATTAATTTGGGGTAACTTCCAAGAGGCGGGCGAGGTCGACGGAAGCGAGGCCCAGGATGTGCAGGAATTACTGCCGTCTCAAGCAGCTTCCTAAGGACCCGAGATGTGTGCGTGTGTGTGTGCGTGTGTGTGTGTGTATTTACACTGACTGTGTGAATTTACCCTGTGATTGAGTATGTATTTACACTGTGCTTGTGTATTTACACCGTGTGTGCATTTACCCTGTGATTGTATATATTTATAATGACAGGTGTGGGTGTTTACACTGGCTGTGTGGGCGTGTTTGTTGACATGTATTTACACTTAAGTTATCGGCGTATCTACGATCGTATGTCAATATTAACCAATGAGTTCGACTTAGCTTGGGACTTACGCCCCCCTCCCTTCCCCCAAACCCCAAGAACATGATCCGTAAATTGCTTTACAACCCGCGGCTCCCCGTCACCGTTGGCGCGCGGTGGCGAAGCGCATGCAGTGTTCGAACCCATGTCCCCTCATTTTCAGGTCGAGCGCGCTCACCACTACATCCCTGGTGAGTCGGTGGGGGGACTGTCGGGTGCCGGGGTAGCGGGAGACGGCCTCTGTCCTGCTGACAGGAGCTGGAGAAGCGAGACGGGGCACTCTGGGAAGGCGTCCCGACAGTTTCCGTGGGTTTTACCATGTAAGGTAGCGGCTGTGTAGTCTCTCTTGGTCCTCTTCCACTTCCTCCTCCTCTGCCTCTTCTCTGCCCCTCGTCTCCCTCTGCCTCTTCTCCGTCAACACTTCTTCCTGTCTTCTCTTGTTCGTCCCCTTGGGATTTTTATTTCTTCTGTTTTCCTTTCTTCTCTCCTTTGGTTTCTCCGTTACATTCTCCACTCTCTCATTTCCAGACTCATGTGTCTCATTCCCATCGCGATACATGTCCCATTCGCTGACCGCCTCCGTCTCCCCTCACCCGGGCTCTCCTCTCCCTCTTCCTCACCTCCACTCTCATCATCCACGACATTATCGTATGCGCTCTCTTCTCCTTCTTCTTCGAAAACCTCCTTCATGTCTTGATTCCTCAGGTGTCTGTAAACGCCAAGAAGAACGTTGAGAAAACAATATAAAATGGTAAAACCAAAATCAGATCAAATTTAGGCACTATATAGTTTTGCTGGCGAAACATTGAGTAAGGAGGAGGAGTCCTCGAGGACTGGAGCCCCTACCCGACGAGGATCTAGTTCGAGGATGACTTCCCTGGCAGCGTGAGGAGGACCTGGTGAAAAGTTTTGTGGTGTAGCAAGGAGGACCTTCCTGTGCAGGCGATAAGTCACAATAACGTGGTTAAAGTATGTTTGACCAGACCACACATAGAAGGTGAAGGGACGACGACGTTTCGGTCCGTCCTGGACCATTTCTCAAGTCACAATCGACTGAGAATGGTC
>WNGS01063839.1:8566797-8591751 GCA_020271785.1 Procambarus virginalis
GAGCCAATAGCACGGAAACCAAGGCTGGGTCGGCCACCAAGAAGCCAGAAGGACTACTCCCCTGGGAATGTCTCCACCGAACCAGAACCCGAAGCAACAGCTGGACGGGGGGAAGAGGTACAGGTAACCCCACCTACCTCGACCAGTCCTGTCAAAAGGCATCCATTACGAACGCCTCGCAGTAGGGGAAGGGCGTCACATATATTGGGAGACGCCGAGACCACACTGACGCGAAGAGGTCCACATCTGGGAGACCGTAGTCTGGCAGATCTAACGAAATGAGTCATCGTCGACTGTCCACTCTGTGGACAGGGGATGGAAGCGAGACAGACTATCTGCCAGAACGTTGGACACTCCCCGGACATGAACCGCACAGAGAGCCAAACCCCAAGAATCCAGCAGACGAACCACTCGAAGGGACCAACCCCAAAGAGCCAAGGACAAAAGAGAACCCCCGCGGTTCAGGCAATGAACCACAGAGAACAGTCCAAATGGAGGCGAATGGTCGATCCCCGAGCGACTCGAACCCTCCGAAGCGCGAACCAGACTGCCGCGAACTCCTGAACTGTGCTGTGAGCCCAACGGAAAGACGGATCCCACTGTCCCTGGCCTGCCTGGTGAGCACTGGTCACAAAGCCCCAGCCGAGAGATGACGCGCCCGTGAACACATCGAGCGAGGGCTCGGGAAGGCGCCAAGGCACCGAACCCCGAAAACCCCGATGAGGAAGCCGGTGACGCAGCACCCGACACAAGGCCCCCGGAGGACGAACCCAACGATCGCGAGAGAGGCGGAATGGACATCACCGAAGGAAACAAAACAGTCGCCGAAGTCAAACCCGACCAGGCGGGTAGACTAGCAGGGCGAAGTTCAAACTCCCGCACAACTGCTCGAGCAATCGCCGAGTGACCCGGGATCCCCCTCAGAAACAGCCGACTGCGGTCCCGCAGCCGCCGCAATGCCTCTGGAGGGAGAGACAAGGAAGCGGTCCGAGAATCCCAAGAGAATCCGAGAAGACCCAGCCAGGCCCAAACCTGGGACGGAACCAGATGGGACTTCCTCCAGTTCACCAGGAACCCAAACCTGGCGAGCTGGGAAAGAACCATATCCCTGGCGAGCAGACAAGCTGACCGACTGGACGCCCACACCAGCCAGTTGTCGAGGTAGGCCAAAACCCGAATCTCTAGAAGACGCAGACGGGTCACCACAACCCGGGTTAGATGCGTGAAAATGCGAGGTGCCAGATTCAAGCCAAAAGGTAGGCATCGAAAACGGTAAGCATGACGCCCCACCACGAAACCTAACCAGTCCCTGAACCCCGGATGAATAGGAACGTGCCAATAGGCATCCTTGAGGTCCAAGGACACCATCCAGGCACCCGGCTCCAACAGAAGCCAGACCTGAGACAGAGTAGTCATCCGAAAGGAGGGGCAAGGAATCCAGGGGTTTAGACGGGACAAGTCCAGAATGAACTTTAGATCCGCACAGTCCCATTTCGGCACTGGAAACAGACGGGAAACCCACCTGAGGGACGTAGTCGTTTTGACCACGCCCAAGCGCACCCACTCCAAGACGACTTGACGAAGCGCAGAAGAAACCTGCCTTGTTAGCCCCGATCCCCCAAAGGAGGACGAGTCGCCCAACACCACCGCAGGCCTGATGACATGAGCAAAAAGGCCCACAAAACGTGGGACCAAGTGTAGGCAAACAGAGCGAGCCTCCCCCCCATCACCCCGCCAACGGGACAAACCGCAAAAGGGCCGACGCCCCTTACAAGAACCCAAATGTTGAACAGGGCGATCACTGCGCAGACCAGACGACGCTGACCCGGAAGGGAACAACGGCTCAGAAACTGGCACCAATGGCCCACCTCGACCAACGGAACCCAGAACCCTGGCACGACCCCTCTGAAACTGCCGAGAAGAACCGCTTCGGAGAATCAACAAGTCCGCCATAGGACGACAACTAGACGAAGCTGCATGCAGAAACCGAGAGACCGGAGTCTCTGCAAACAGCAACGGACAAAACGAAGACCAAAACCTAAGAGCCAGGGTCCAGGCGGATTCCAAAGAGAGGGCGAGCAGCACCTGATGGCACGCGAGGCGAGAAGCAAAAAACAGAGACACTGCTTCCTTCAGGATGGGCCCAAAGAGCTTCAACAGTGCAGCCGACGCCCTAACTGCCAAAGTCAGCGCCCCAGACGAAGGTCCTTCGCTCAACGCTCCCACATCCTCCTCAAGCCAAGCAGAAGACAGCTCGAGAAGGGAAAAGAAACGTAAGACCGAAGCCAAATGCCCACGGGCGCGCGACTCCTCCGCAACCAACAAAGTCGAAAGCTGAGGAACCTGCACGTGAAGCTGGAAAAGGCCAACATCCCGAGAAAGCACGGGAACGAACAAGCACGCATTAAGGTGCTCAAACTCGCTCCCCAGGTAAACCTGCATAAAAGTAGAAGTTTCCCGCCAATCAAGCGTGCGGGTCCGACAGAACCCATGCCACGCCCCCAACGAAAAGAAAGGGCAGTCTGCCAGCCAGGAAGACTCCGGAACCTCCAAACACACCCAAAAATGGGAAGAACCGATTTCAAACGTGGACGGATCCATTGCAGAGGCATAACCCGGGTCTCGCAAGAGGTATGCAGCAAGAGCTTCCCGAGCCACCTTCACGGAGATATAGGAAGTAGTCTCTGGAAAGATGGATCCAAGGTACCCAAAGGCGCCCGGAACCGAATACAAATCATACTCATACAGGGAAGAGGGGTAAGAAAATCCCTCCCTCCTGCAACAATAAGCCCCGCGAGGAAGGCAAAAGCACCCAAGCAGGATCAAAGGAGGCCCAAGGCCCCCAGGTTGACTCCTCCCCAGCCCCAGGATCCTCCACGTCGGGACCCAGGGCAGAGCCGTCCTCCAAACCCTCTACCCCTGAAGAAAAGGCAGAGTCCAAGGGAAAGGCAGACAAGAGGGGGGTCTGCTGATGGGTCCCAGAAGCCTCGGCAGGAGAAACCGGCTCAAATGCCTCCGTCCCCGACCCGGATGGGGCAGCCCCCGAGACAGCCCGAGTCTCATTATCAACTAAACCCTGTGCCGAGGCCGAAACCCTCAGACGTTTTGGAGCCGGACACAGAGGGGAAGGTGCAGGAAGAACCACAGGGGAAGGACCAGGGGGCGCGGCAGGAGCCAAAGCCAAAGCGACTAACGCCCCCAGGTATGGGTCCCTAAAACCAACACAGGGTAGCCTCGGGGCATCCGGGTGGGAAATTAACCTAGCGCATTGCAATAACCTAAACCTAACATGCAACGCTGATGCTGCCTGTACCCTAACAGGAACATCCTCAGAGTAAAACTGGAGCACAAGCAGAGAACATGACTCGCAAGACTCCGGGTCAAAGGTGTCCTTGACCCAACAGGCAGCATGACGGAGGCAAAACAGGTGACTGTCACCCTGAGACAAGGGTACACTACAACCTTCAAACCCACACAAGGCAGGCTGGAACTTGGGAGACGCATCCATGAGTCCACCGAGCCCCAACAGGGGTTTCCAGGGCCCGTAGGGTAACAACTACGGGAAACTCGGGCAAGGTGTTGCTAACCAGTTAAGAAACCCAAACAAAACAAGGGGTAGATGATAACACTGAAAACCCCTGGGATGTGTACAAGCACGGGGGCCTAGCAGAGGGCCACCAAAACAATATCAGGGGAACTATAGACCCACGAGGCAGAACCTCCACCAGGCAAACAAAAACAAAACAAAAGAAAAACCCCGCAAAAGTACACCGTCCCCAGAGGCAACAGGAACCGGTCGCCGCTTAGGTGGCAGGCCACGCAACACCTTGACCCCCTAACCAGCACAATACCACTCCCTACCCAAGGCCAAACAAGGGCCCCCAAGCCCCAGCTGGCCCCCAAGGGCGAGGCAAATGCCGAGCAGCAAGATCCCCTACGGGAGCGGTTCACGCCCCAGGGAAGATAACCCTGACACGCAGGGGCAGTACTCACAGGACGCCTAGGGAAGGAAGCCCCTAAGCGCATGCAGCCCCGGCACTGATGAAGTACTCCTGGCCACCACACACCACACAAAGACAGCAGAGAATGCCACACAAGGCAAACACCGCCCAGGAATTTGAGGCCAGAGAAGCGTCTATCCCGGTTGACAGTAGCTTACGAACTGAAGGCAGCCGGCGTGGTGAGGTCCGGGGCCCGGACCACCCCTCCCACTCCCAGGGAAGGGAGGGCTGCGCGGACAACCGGCACGGCAGTAAATTGATTGTTTGATTGTTTCCTTGGGATTGTAGGGAGTTTCTACCTCTCTGTTCGGTTTTTTGTTGTACTTTCTTACCATGTGGGGTTTGTTTTGTTACGCCTACCTTTCAGGGTGCCTAACCCCGGTCGATGGCAAATAAGGAAAACCCCCAACCATAAAGGGGTTTTCCAGGGCCATTGCTCCCTGAAACCTCTCTGAAGGGGCCAGGTTCTGGCGCTGGTCCCTGGTAGGTCTGAACTCCATAGCTAATGTCCCAGTCTAACATAACATACATTAGCCCGATAAGCTCCAGGGAGCCGTAGGGGCTCCCCACAGAAAAAAACACGCAAAATAATTTAATGTGTTGGATGTAATGAAATGCCCTTTCGTGGTGGGTTTCCAGAAGCTCCCTTAGTATAGCTCCAACATCACCGAGCTTTAGCTAAACACACCAGGCCTGCAAAATCCATTCTTGTCTACCGGAAGACAGAACCAGAACCTGTTCCACTCTACGAGGTGAGGGGAGCAGGGGATCAAAAGTGAGTGACCAAAACCTGACAAAAACCACACCAGAACAGACAGTTTTGGGTTTTGGGTTAATCTCTAATCCTCAAGCTCCCTTCACTTTATAGAGTGAGCCAGATTTTGGTCCTGGCTTTTTGCTGGCAAAGACGAGTCTCAGAGGTTTGGTGTGATTAACTAAAGGCAAGGTAGCTACTTAGTGGTTCTTCAACAAAAATTATAAAATCATAAATTATACACAGATTTTTTTTCCGATAATATTCTAGAACCGTTATTTCCAAACATTTTAACATCAAAGTAATAGCAAAAACCTTTCACATAGCTTTGCAAGTACGATTTGACGATACATTTATGGACCAGCATTCGGCAAGTAGCACTAACTAAAGGGTGGGATTAGTTTGGACCATGAGAATTTTTGCAGGCTAGAATATGAGTACTTAAGTAACTTACATGGTTAAAATTATAGTACTACTACTACTACTACTACTACTACATTTCTCAAAGAGGTCAATTGATACAGTTTACTTAGTACAGTAATTTGTTCTTTATAAATGGAAAGAGTGGAGTAAATTATTAATTATAATTATATGAGTAAATTATTAATTATAATAATCAACAATATCATCATTATCAAAACTAACATTTTCCCACCAGATTATAATACAAAAGTATAACAAAGTTGCCTACATTAACTCACCTCCGTCATCTGTGACGTTGACGACCCAATGCGCCGAAGGATACTAGAAACCTTGAAGGCTGGATTGCAATGGCCACTAGTGTCAATGTATAGAATAGCTAAGCCAATGTCTGCCTCAGGTATGGCACGCAATCCATTATCATTTAGAATTTCTGAAAAGAATAATTAAAAGAAAGTAGTTACACTTTAAACCATATGTGAAGTGTAGCTAATTGAACATTTAAAGTATTGATAGGAATATTGTAATTTCATGGAATATAGTCATGTTAATAGCATATTATTAGGCTTTGAGTGAATGTGAAAACCTACTTTTTCAATAGGGACAATTGGAGGCTTAATAAAGCAAGATCTATTCTGGTTCCAATGCATTTGAAATTATCATAACAATCAGGGTAGGTTGACATTCTGCACCAAGCCAAACGGAAACATTTCAGATCTCCTTGTTCAGTCATACTGGGTCTAGAAGCACTAAAGAAAAACTCATTCCAGCTCAGTAATCTCAGAAAATAAAACTCAACACTTCCAAGCCATATTTTACATCGCAGAGACTACCAAGTAATTCGCCAGATTAGACTGCAACGGATCCGTGATGGAAATAACCAATTCAACTAGCTCCACTGCCGGCAAAGAAAGGCCATGCTCCAGAGACAGTCCTGCCACCCCACCCATCAACAACAATCCTGGAACAAGAGGCTGGGGAAAAAGCAGCCTGGCACACAATACCAGCTGGACCAGAAGAGGAGTGAGAAGGGGAGCAAACTTGGAACAGGTGTGCATCACCAAGTGTTCCATCTCATCAAAAAAACAGCATGGGCTGAACAAATCCACAAGGGCCGTGACGAGGATTCGAACCTGCGTCCGTGTGTAATGATGTAAGGGCGAAGAGGGAGAACGGCCTATTGACATAGGTCGAGTGCAGGGGGGAGTTGTGTAAAACCCTGGTTTGTGCCTCGGAGAGGCTGCGGGATCCAGTAAGTTCAGTAGAACTTCGGTTTCAACTCTTTTTAACCCTGTCGTAGCTCAGTCGATTAAGGTAGTGTCTGGGACACTCCTGGACGCAGGTACGATTCCTCGTCACGGCCCTTGTGGATTTGTTCATTTGATGCATCACGTTAGTGTGATTTCTGTGTGTAACAGCATGGGCTCTAACCCCAGGGCATTCAAGCCAGTTCAGTATCACAAACAAAGCAATAGCTGCCTGATAAGCCACATGCTGAGAAAGGGGCTTGGCTTAAATAGACGTCCAGCAACGATACATGTCCCAAGCCATGAGATGGAAACAATCTTCCACCCAACAGGCCAAGCAAACACCTAGCCCAGCAAAAAAAAAAAAAAAAAAAAAAAGTCTGTCACAACCTCTGAGCCTTGCAAAGGAATCAAAGACCCATGCACTACCCAAAAGTAGATAGATGCCTGCTCCTATCAAGGACAGGAGATCCCCTCCTACCCTTTATAGGAGGCGATCTTGTAAGAACAGACAAATGAGCCCCCCACCCCTCCCCAGAAAAATAACTGACCAGATAAGGGCAACACCTAGGGAAAGGCATATTAAATATATGCAGCTTGAGGTGAACCATTGACTGAATATCCACACAACAGTGAGGTAGGTAAAGAATATCAGCCAAGACAGCCATCACTTATCTAAGAAACTGAAACTAAGAAGGATGTTGTGTGGACAAGATAAAGATGGGCATGTTCAGATGACAGCACCAGAAGCATGACTGACTGGTAGCTGGCAGCTGGTCCCAAGCTGCCAGGGGCCACCATCTAGTGACCAGCAGGTGTAGCTAGCAATGGCAATGAGCTAACTACTATGGTCCTGGGTTAATATTATTTTCCTTGCAATTGTGTTTTGGAACACTGTACCTTTTGGTGGCATTTCCTCTTGGTCTGGGTTGATTTAGTATTCCCAGACTCCCTATGCCTTTATAGAGAGGACAGATTTAGTTTGTGGTCTGAAACAGGATGTAATGACTCGCAAGGGCCTGGTGAGACGTGATAAATGAAGTGCTACCCAGGTAGATAGCTCCAGGGAGCCATAGAGAATACCTCAAAGAAACTTGTATATCAACCCTTATTTTGGCATAGCGGTGGTCAATAAACATTCTGCCATTTGTCAGCATTGCACTGGAATGGGAGCCAGGTCCAGACACAAAATATTATATTATTTATTTTCCAAACAAAATTATTCAAAAGGAAGAAATCTGTATGCAAAAGTAAAAAGAAGACCAAATAAATAAATAATGAAGATCTTTATTTTGGCTTAGATGGAGATGATGGGAGACCAGGAGCTGAAGGAAGCTTGATTCAAAATTATTTTGTGACCTGCCAAGACTGCTGGGAGACGTCATTGAGCTACTGTATTGCAACACTGGTATTCAAACATTGACACAGAACATAAATTGTAATATAATTATGACCACATTACACAACCTAGCCAATCAGCACAGACCGACGACCATACTTTGAAGGTTACGTTAGTAACAAAATGTTATTGTACAGTGCTTCATATAATCAAAATATGAAACAGCAAAATATATGTCTGGTCTTAATATTTTAATTAAATGACTTCAGCTTAGATATTTGAGTATATGCCAACATATATCTGAAAGGTGTTGATAAAAATTCAGTATATCTGAGGTAACCTTACTTTCAGCAGTGTTGTAGAGGGTGTTATCATTAGTGCTCGACTTCTGCGTAACATTTTTCACCAAGCGATGGTTACCAGAGGTCAACAATTTGTAATTTTGTTCATTAAGCTTCTCTGAACTGCCACCTGCAGATAAAAAATGCAAATAAATATTATATTTGATAAAAACATAAATAAAAATTCAATTTAATATAAGAGAGCAGTACATATTTCTTTCTCAGATTTATCAGGCAAAGTTAATTTATACTTTGTGGCATATGTTCACTTTGAGAAAATAAAAGTGCTATCTTACGTACAGTTAGCAATAATCACTACCCAAGGTACCATCACCAAATGGAAATAAGAATCGGAAGCAAGAGCATAAAATTTCATCTTCCGGTGAAAAGTATGAAGCTCCCCTACCCGACAGCCAGCAGTTAAGCCAACAAAATGGCCTCTTTAAAGAGGGACTCTCCTGCAGCAGATGATACCCGAAAACAAGGAGAGGACAAAAAGAACAACTTGACTCTCTATCTAGTGACCAGAAAGATTCCAGAGGAGGAGAATTTGGCTGGAGGCGAAAGCTTAGCCTCCAGCCAAATTATTGCCTAATTATTATGTCGCTGACTGGAAAGCCGCTGACCGCAAAGATATCTCGGATAAAAAAAGAGGTCCATCAGTGACAAACATTGCACACCTGAGGATTCATGCACTCAACAGTCAGGATGTTGTAGCAGCAAGAGCGACCACCAGTAGCCAAGTGCACCAATTTGTACCCTGGAAAAAGGCACACAGTAGTGTCAGGTCTAGTGGCAGAAGAAGCCATGCCTAACCACCAATAACGAGGCCTGAAGTGGGCAAACTGACCACCTGTCAACAAATGTGAAGGTATGATGGGCACAGGGATCACATCTCGATGAAGCATACATCAACTCCTGATTTTAACACTATCGGTCACTGGGCAGGCGCGCGGTCAACTTAGGGGTCATGTACCCAACGTTCGGGCGAGCGTGCGGGTAAGCGCGCGGTGACACCTAAATGTGTATACTCGTTTCAGCTTTCTGCACCTTAATTCTCGTGCTACGTCGCTCGTTCTGGTATTATTGTGTTCGCAATTAAATTCCCTACAGGTGTGTATAAATAAATGTCCAAAAGTCTGGCGTGACTCCCAACAGCAAAGCCTAAAGTCGACAAAAGTTACCCGTGAGCGCACAAAATCATAAAATGTGCATACTCATTCCATTTCTCTCACCTTAATTCTCGTGCTACGTTGCTCGTTTTGGTATCATGTGTTCGTAATTAAATTCCCTGCAGATGTGTATGAATATAATGTACAAAAGTTGGGTGCCTCCCCCGCAGAAAGCCTAAAGTTACCCGTGAACGAGCACCAATTTGTACACTGCACCTAATGTGTATACTCGTTCAGTTTAATAACATCAATTTTCGTGTTACATCTTTCATTTTGGTATCAAATTGTTCGCAATAAAAGGCGCGTATTTTAAAACTAGTCCCATAATAGAGCAATAACTGGAATTTCAATATTTTAATTCTGGAAGCTCATCATCACAAATTATTTTATCTTTCCAGTGTTCTGACATAAATTCTTGTGTTACATCTTTCATTTTGGTATCAATTGTTCACGACAAAAAGGCGCACATTTTAAAACTAGTCCCAGCATAATAGCACAAAAATAGATTTTTAACAATATTTTAAAATTTTGACCAAAAACCTATTTATAATCATATAAGCGTTCGGACATCAAGTTTCATGTTACATCTTTTCATTTTGGTATCAAATTGTGTGCACTCTAAAGGCGCTTATTTTGATACTATTCCTAGGTCGATTGGATAAAAAATGAATTTTATACAAATATTTTTTTGTAGTGGATGCAGTCCGTCTAAAGTTTGGATTCAAGAGAAAAATAATGGACGCGAGTCCGGTCCAGAGTTACAGATAGTGTTAATAGCCACTCAATGAGGAAAGGCATAAGCCACCAAGGACAGTAATAAAGAACAGGTGCATAAGTAACCAACCCTCACCCTCTGCCCAAATGTCAAAAGGACAGCTCAAAAGACGTGTGAGCAGCAAGAGGCTAGAAAACAGCACTCCCATCAACATACCCAAAGAAAGGCAAAAGCTCATGCACTGCCCAGAGGGAGAAAGCTTAAAGAGAAGACAGCCGAAACCCCCATAAGAAAGATAACCCTAAAGATGCAAGGTCAACGCAAGCCATCAACCAGAAAAGATAACCCTAGCTATAACAGTTACAGAAATTAGTGATAATTGTGTTTTGTTAAGAAATTATAACTATCATGATTTGACATTTCACTAGTTATTACCTAAAACAAGAGAGATAAAACCTTGTTATTAACAAAGCTATTAAGTTAGAAGAATTTTAGAGCATGAGTCATTGTTACTGTATTGTAATCACACAATGAATCTATAAAGTATAATTTACTCAAACATTATACAATAAATGGGTGGCTTATCAACACAATACCCCCATCACAAATATTTTATGCTGAACTCCGGATGGAATCCAGATTTTGCTTATTGGAACATCTAACTTGGATGGTTTCTAAACTGAATAAGATTTGGTAAAATCTATAACTCTTAGGTGGTGCCAGACTTGGGTGCCTGGAGAATTAAACTGTATATCACAACAATATCACATGGAAAGCTTCCATAAAAATCTATACATAATTAACCTAATTAACCCTTACACTGCTCAGGGGTCCTGGGACATTTACACCCCTGTGCGCAAGAAAAAAAAAAAAATCCAAAATTTTTTTCGTCTTCTAAACACGTTAATTTGTGTCCCCTGAGCACGGAAAAATAGCAAAAAAATCGTAGGTCACATATTTGGGCGCAATTGACCGAGGAAGTCTGCAAAAAAGTGGGCGTTGACAGAGCGGTCGCCAGGGCAGTCAGCGTCACCCGCGCTGACAGATGGGAGTTGCCACAAAGATATTATTACCTAATTGTTTCAATGTCTCCGATTGATTTTTTCTTAGTTTTTTTGCAGTAATATTATTCAATAGTGTGTATTGTAATATATTTATGTATAAAAGTGGGGAATAATCGCTATACTCAAACGTATGGTGTGCATATTAGTAATTCAATTATTATGTTCATAAAACAATAAACAAATAGTTTTGCTGCTATACACTCTATACACAGGTTATATATAAGTATCTGCATATTTGGTTACCATAACGAACCACTAAGTTGGTATTGAGAGTCGAAAAGCAACGAAGAGTTACCGCTACACACCAGCCAGCCACTCGCTGCCACTCCCTCAACACACGCACTAAACTTTCTCCCCCAACAATACCATTTGTGGTGTTATTACACTATATACAGACGTTATATATAAGTACAGTACAACCTCGATTCAACGTACCCGATTCAACGAATCTCCGGCTAGTTCGCACACTTTCAGGCCGGATTTTACTCACCCGGTTCGACGAACAATGGTTCGCCGAAGCGGGGATGTTCGGATTTGCTTACGACGTCGAGACAGAGTTCACAGACTGGTGGAAAAGTTTCACATTCTATCACAGATTACAATTATTAATTCCTTCATATGACAAGTTCGATCACACAAGTGGACCACACAAGTG
Organism: Procambarus virginalis; assembly: GCA_020271785.1. Classification (NCBI taxonomy): domain Eukaryota; kingdom Metazoa; phylum Arthropoda; class Malacostraca; order Decapoda; family Cambaridae; genus Procambarus; species Procambarus virginalis. The sequence continues at coordinate 8,578,506 of WNGS01063839.1, forward strand.
ACCGCACATGTGGTCCACAAGTGGTCCACAAGCTTACGATGTTTGGGACAGAGTTCACAGTGGTAGAAAACTTTACCATCCCATCACAGATTACATTAATAATTCCTTCATATGACAAGTTAGATCACACAAATGGATCACACACAATGGACCACACAAGTGGACCACACAAGTGGACCACAAGTGGTCCACAAGCTTACGATGTTGGGACAGAGTTCACAGTGGTGGAAAACTGTCTCATTCTATCACAGATTACAATTAATAATTCCTTCATAAGACAAGTTGGATCACACAAGTGGACCACACAACAAGTGAATCATATGAACCAAACACCAGCCAGAATGGTCCACAAGAAGTGACGCATATTAACCAAACACCAGCCAGAGTGGTCCACAGAAGTGAACGACTGAGTTTCAATGATTTTCGTTCACCGATTTGTGGCACACGTATCTTTGTAAATTAATTTAAAGGCTGAAGCATGAATAGCTAGCTAATATGTTGAAATCTTCTTATACATTTTCTGTGATGAAACAAGACGAGTGAGGGTGGACAGATAAGGGAATACTGTACAGTAAACTTCCCTTTACAGTGAGGTTTCACTCACTTTCGTCTGTGTTGTCATAGTTCAGTGACCCATGGCTTTGAACGTTTCACATTAATAAATCATTTCTAAAACTGGTGTTTTAATAACTCTTTATTATCCTAATTAAACCAAACTAAATAAGACCAAAATATACTGTAATAAGGTAGATATCTCCTATTTGAGAAATTGTTCACATTATTGGCAGCACAACTCCAGCACGAGTAGACGGGTCTAATCCCTGTCCATACACCATGCTTGTTGTGTTGTGTTCGATTTCGTCGCCACAATTCAGCGATCTACGGCTTCGAAATAATAAAATTAATAAATTAGTTCCAAAGTAAGTATTTTTTATAGCTCTTATTACCGAAATAATGTTGCTAAACTAAATATGTAACCCAAAAATATATAATTTGATGTAATTGAATATTTGAGAGAAATATATGTTACTGGAAATCGAACACAACACCAGGCGGTGTTTTGTTCGATTTCGTCGCCACAGTTCAGTGACCTATGGCTTCGAAATAATGAAATAAATAAATCAGTTTCAAAATAAGTATTTTTTATAGCTCTTATTATCGTAATAATGTTGCTAAACTAAATACATAACACAAAATATATAATTTGATGTAAATCGAATATTTAAGAGAAATTTATGTTACTGGATCAGGCTTAAATACCAGCCAACTGAAGAGTGTGCGTATAGACTTAGTCTGCGTTCGTACAGTATGCACCCAGTGCCCTTAGCTTTGTCTGCGATTGATGTACAGCATTTATCTGTCGATGGAAGAATAATTGTGGAATTGACCATTTTTTTACTACAGCTCTTTGGTTATAAAACAAATGTCTCAGGGGCTTACTAATAGTGCCTTATTAATGCCAAAAACGAAGCAATATTTTGCAAGAACTAGTAGCAGAAAATCAACCAGCACGAGAACAGCCGTACCCAACACGAGAACAGCCATACCCAGCACGAGAACAGCCGTACCCAGCACGAGAACAGCTGTACCAAGCACGAGAACAGCCGTACCCAGCAAGAGAACAGCCGTACCAAGCACGAGAACAGCCGAACCCAGCACGAGAACAGCCGTACCCAGCATGAGAACAGCCGTACCCAGCACAAGACAGCCGTACCCAGCATGAGCACAGTTGTACCCAGCACTGGTACAACAGCAGCCAGCACCAGCTCAGAAGCGGCTGAACTCACAGCAGCAGCGAGCACCAGCAAAGCTGATGCAAACATCTAAAAACATCGTGTGCAACATGAACAGTTAGAACAAGTGTTAAATTTAAGTGTGTACTCAGTGTTAAAATTAAAGTTGCAGTAATTTTGTGTACAATAGTTTTCATAAACTGTATTGTAGTACTCAACATACAGCAGAACTACTTTTAATCAACACAGTGCTAACGGCATAATGCACTGCAGTACGTATTTACTGTAGAGCATTCACAACTTCACGAAACTTCAAGATGGACATAACTTCAACAATAAGGTAAATTTATGAATTACAGTATTTTTTAGTACAGAAGTAATATATAGGTATAGTATGTAATATGATAATGCATTTTTATTGTGTACAAGAAAAAAAAAGACACTGACACAAACGCCTCCTGAAGGTTACTTCTTGCAACGAATCCAACGCTCCAACGAACTGGGGTTGGTCCCATATAGTATGTTGAATCGAGGTTGTACTGTATGTATATATTTTGTTCACCACAACTGTACAGCTAAGCTGATATAGTTAGTTCAGGCACTAAGAGTCGTCGGTATGCACAGCTGGCGGCTGGCGGCTCCCTCACTCATTCAAGGTCACACACACACACTAAACTTTCTCCCCAACAATACTGTTTGCTGCTATTACACTCTATACACAGGTTATATATAAGTATTTGCATATTTTGGTCACCATTACGAACCACTAAGTTGGTATTGAGAGTCGAAGAGCAACGAAGAGTTACCGCCACACACCAGCCAGCCACTCGCTGCCACTCCCTCAACACACGCACTAAACTTTCTCCCCCAACAATACCATTTGTGGTGTTATTACACTATATACAGACGTTATATATAAGTATGTATATATTTTGTTCACCACAACTGTACAGCTAAGCTGATATAGTTAGTTCAGGCACTAAGAGTCGTCGGTATACACAGCTGGCGGCTCCCTCACTCATTCAAGGTCACACGCACTAAACTTTCTCCCCCAACAATACTGTTTTCAGTGTTATTACCCTATATACACATATTATATATAAATATCTACATGTTTTATGCACTGTAACTGTACACCTAAGCTTGTAGTGCGCCCAAAGAGCATAGTGGCCACCCTCTAAACAGCTTGACAAATCGTGCAGACGACGTCACCTCCGTCACCCAAATGGCTCCTCCCAGCATAATCCTTTTGCTGTTATTACACTAATACACACATTATATATAAGTATCTACATTTGTGTTCACCATAGAGAACCACTGAGCTGGTATGGTGAATGTAAACAATAACAGGTGGCCACACAGTCAGTAAACGATGCTGTCTCCCACAGTCTCTCAGCATCACTCCTCCCACAGCGCTAATTATTACAACAATCCTGCTATTATCACAACCCTGGTTATTTATATCACAGTCACGGGTCATCTGTAATATTGTCATCACTAAATAATAACAGTTATATATTTATTTTGACATTTTTCGGTGATGCTGTGGTCACAAGCTGAACAGCAATGCTGATCGCTCATGCTGCGTGCGCCAGCCTTGGTTGCTCCAACAGTACTGTGCCTCTCACACCTGAGAATATTGCCCACGATTTTTTTTTAAATTGCGTCTGTTTACAAGAGCCCTGAGGAAGCTACTGTGAACCCCGTGTAGCCGCGGGCCATTTGAATCGGGAATGGCACCCTATGGCGTATATATACGCCATGCGCACCGTCGGACATGTTACTCAGGGCGTATATATACGCCATGCGCAGTTTAAGGGTTAAAGCTAGACATTGCTTACTAGAGGTACCTAATCCACATTAAGAAGTCAACACACAAATCAGCCTACAGGTTAACAAACTGTACAATATACAAATAAGACAGTAATTACATCAGTAGCCCTTTGAAGCTTGATTCACCAGCTACAACCTTGCTGTACCATATGGCACTTCTCTCTGGCACTTGTACAACAGTGTCGACTCTTGAGCAGGACTTCTACAGTTACAGATATGAACACTTACCAATAGTAATTATTGTTACTGTCTCTGCTACATCTTAATTGTAATAGACATTTTTTGCCAGCTCTAATAACTTATGACGTAGATGCAGAAAATGTTCAATGGAAACACGCACCTGCTAAAGATATAGCCAACCCCATCCTCTTAAGCTGCTTTTCAGAATTAAATAAAAATGTTTGCCCACTCAACAATGACTTTCTCTTCTCATCAGGGGCAAAAGACACCTCTGCACTATTAACTGTCACCTCCTGAAAATGAATAAGAATAAATTATTCTTCCATCTCATGATGCGTGTACTTTAGAAGTTTGAATTCAGTTTCCAATGTGAAATTTAGATTTAAATTTGGAACAATACACCAAGTATGTATCAAGGTGCAGCTGACACCTTGACCATGTGTGCATTGTCAAGGCACCAAATCACACATGACATAGTAAATTACACTCTTCCAAATAAACAAAGAGCTGTAACTACTGTGATATGGCACCGAGTACAAGTGATGCCTGATAGAAACGTAGAGGGTAGTGAAGGCAATGCTTTCTTAAAAATTATAAAATTTATGATGTAAACCAATACTAAAGCAGCATGCAATAATAAAACACACACAAAATTAGAGTGCAGTAGTTGTGAACTTTATTCTGTGTGTTTCTGATATCCACTCCCAAGAATTTTTAATTTGCCAAAACCTGTAGCTGCCTCATTCCATACTGTTTTTCTGGCCATTATCCCTTCTTAAATTTCAGTCTTGCATTTACTGATGTTTAAATCTAATAACCATTTGTCTAACCACTCTTACAGCCTATTTAGGTTCTGCAACATTTTGCAGTCCCCCAGATGTTCCACTAATTAATATGCCTGGCAGTTTTCCCCGGTGCCTTGCAGGGATAGGTGGTCTGGGACACTTATCTATAATTTAATGACTCCAGTCTGACTGACTTCTTAAAAATGGGTACAGTGCGAATCTGCTCAAACCGACTGATTCGTGTCAAATCCTGTCCATTACAATATGGGATTCACTGCACACAATGCCGACCCTTCTGAGTTGAGGGCCCATTGGTTGCTTCCGGAAATAGAGCAATTACAGTCCAAGGAGCCTACTTGTCGTAGGCTCTGATTACCTTTGTCACCAACATAATGGGTACCTTTGCCAATGGCCTTGTTTAAGAAGAGGAGAAAAGACAGTGGCGAGTCTATCTCAAGCAACCACAAAAGGACCAGTTCCCTGTAATACAAGGGTGAACAACACCCCTAACACCCCATGCAATCAATAACTGATAACAAAGAACACCAATTTCATCTCTGCAGACTACTGATTAAGCACTGTGATGTGCCACATTCATTGTGAAATTCTCCGTGTGTGCCAAAAATCAAGTGTTCTGGGAAAAAAAGTTCTTTGTAAATTGATAAATTCCTTTCCCAGAATATGTACAATATAAAAGAAAATATCAAATTGCACTTACTTTGGCTGTGGGAACATGTACAAAGTCGTGTGTGATATCATCGCGGGCAGATCGCCTGTGCGTGAAGCTCTCAGAAGCGGTCATGCAGGCCGTTCATGCCTCGCGAGTTGCCACCAATATATTGTATATGATGCATATTTGTGTCCTTTACAATATGTATACAGTAGAACATTCATAATGTTCCGTGGAACTGTGATACACGTGTCAGTAATGTGTCCACAATAAATATTTATTGTCGCAATATTACTTGCTCAAATTACACAAAAATTATACTATGTACAGTTTCACACGCTATTTAACACACACTGTATTACACATTCAGTACTTCGAAAGTGAATGATAATCAAATTTATATTCCATGGTACACAGCATGACTTCGCTCTCGTTGCACCAGGTACAAAAAAAATTTTGCTTCCTGTTTCTTCGTTCTGTGTGCTTGCAAATAACACATTCACGTACACCCTTGGCTTTAGTACCTGATGGAGGCATGTACCCAAGCTTGTGAAGTGTAAGGTAGTCTTGAAAAAGATCAATTTGAAAGGTAGTCTAGAAAAGATCACTTTGTAAGTTAGGATTGAAAAGATTCAGATATTCTGGAAATGACTCAGCTGTTCTTGAAAAGATTGCCTTGTAAGGTAGGATTAAAAAAATCCAGGTATTCTTGGAGAGATCTAGGAAATCTAGGAAAAGCTCAATGAAAAAATTCTGTGCTGGTATCACTCACATCTTCACCTGTATATGAGAAAGTGGGTGCAACATTAACATCAGAATCATCAAACTGTGGTTTGTGTTACAAAATTATCACAGTTCTCCCTCGAATTCACCCGTGCTCCTTGTACTGCCACAACCATTGCTGGCAATAACCACAACCATGAAACTCTGTTCTGTTCAACTATGCTATTTGTATCAGATGCATCATCATTGAACCCAGAAAATGATTCATCTATAAAAATTGGAGATTACATGGGTGAACATTGGTGGTTTCAGCTACTACTGGATACGCTAGCTGTATCATCCTCATCAGGGATGTATCACTTATATCCAACCCTTGAGTTAGATCCTTATTGTGCCTAGCTTCATCAATATCATGACCTTATGTTCCTCAAACAATAAGGTCTGAATTTCAACAACAGAGAGGATTCTTTCAACACCCTTTCGGACATATGTTTGGGAGCTAGAGGCGCATGTGCCACCCATGGTTGCTCACTCGGAACTGAGCCAACCTTCAGCCCAAGGGCATTCTGGGAATTTTTTCCAAAGATGACTGCCTCTCACTGGAGGTCTGAAAAGCCAATTTTGTACCCAACCAACCGTGTGCGCATTTTGAATGATACGAAATCTTAAATTGGTGTTTTTTCAGTCTGCGCAGTTTCGGGCTAACGAGTTTTCTCGGCCAGTGCAGTACAGTGGTTAAGGAACATAGTTGCCTGTTACCACCAGATGGCAACACTCCTTATCACATGTGTCAGTGGAGCCAGCAATCTTACTTTATGTCTGATGTCCATTAACATAATTCCCCAGCTCTGCAATGGCCAATACAATAGTTTTCTGGCAAGTTTTTCATTGGTGGCTGTTGTGACACAGGGAATTTATCCATGTTTTAAGGTTCGCTTTACAGAGTTAGGTATCTGGTTTTTGTGTGCCACTGACACACATTCACTACACATTCTGTATTCACTACAGATGTACTTGAGGGTTTACTTTCCCTGGCATTGTATAACCATGGCCTCCAGCTACTGAAGCCACTTTGTGTTACTTTCAAGTTGGCTGTTCAACTCTTGCATCATTCTACTGCCTTGGTTGTGCCTAGAGACTTTCTCCGAGCCCTGTACCTTGGTGCTGAGCTTCCCACTTAAAACACAAGACACTAGGGCTTTATTCCTGCTCTCCCATGGAACTGCATGGTAGTTCAGTCTGATTTTGTGTTTTACTTAAATTTATAGTGAAGCCTGATTTTTTCAGTGCCACACTGCCTGCATTTGCCTTTCCTCATCATTGTTGTATGAGCTGAGGTTAATATGTGTCCAGTACATACCGCTTGTAACTTCATAATCTCCCTGGGTATGTAATGTGGTAGTGGGATTTGTTCACATGCAGACAACGAGTCACAATAACATGGCTGAAGACATGATGACCAAACCACACACCAGAAAATGGAGAAACGACAATGTTTTGGTCCATACTGGAACATTATCAAGTCATCTTGATTTCACATACAACTTGATAATGGTCCAGGACAGACCGAAATGTTGTCATTTCTCCTTCTGATTTGTTCACGTACAGGTTTCCCCATTTTGACTTCTGGTATGTGCACCAAGACATCCTTCTCCAGCTTTGAGATAGATTCTGCAATGTGTAGTAATTTTATGTTGGGAACTCACTGTTCCCAACAAAACAATGAATACAAATCCAGCACTGAATATAATGAGAGATCTCTTTCCACTGGGCCCCTCAGTAGCTCCCTGGAGCTAGCTACCTGGATAGCCCTACACATACCATGCCACACCTGGCCCTTGTAAGGTATAAACACCTATCTCATGGTATTTCCTTTTGGTCTGGGATGATCTAGTATCTCCAGCTTCCTGTGCCTCTTTGAGTAATCCAGATTTTGTCTCTGGTCTCTGGCAAGTGTTTATGATGCACAAGGGCCTGGTGTAACATATGTATAGAGCAATTCTGAACTACAAAAGGCATTTTCATTCCAAGCACTCATTATTTTTATTTTTTTATACTTTTATATACAGTGGGACCTCGGTTGACGACTGCCCTAGAAGACAAATTTTTTGGAACACGACGTCAAGTTCATCGTAAAATTTGAATTGGTACACGATGGCTTACTTGTAAGACGACGTCTGTTCGTACGCATATGGGTTGAATGAGCATGTGGTGCTGGGGGCGCGGGGCGAGGCACTCTCAGTGTGTTTACAAGTCTATCCCGCGTAGTGACGACCGATCTTTAATTCTTTGCAAATAATTTCATTGTTTTTCTGCTTTTTTGTTTTCTGAACAGTAAAGTTCTTATTATATATCATGCCATGGGTCCAGGATGGTGAGGGGACTGGATGGATGGATGGTAGGGAAACTGGATAGATGGATGGATGGTGGAGGGGGACTGGATGAATGGTGGGGGGACTGGATGGATGGATGGATGGAGAGGGGGAACTGGATGGATGGATAGGGAGAGGTGGATGGACAGTGGAGGGGGGACTGGATGGATGGTGGAGGGGGACTGGATGGATAGTGGGGGGGGATTGGATGGATGGAGGAGTCTGACAGCTGAGTGGACAGTGTTTTAGATTCGTAGACCTGAGGCTCTGGGTTTGATCCCCATTGGAGGCGAAAACAAATGGGCAGAGTTTCTTTCACCCTGATGCGCCTGTTCACCTAGCAGTAAATAGGTACCTGGGAGTTAGACAGCTGCTACAGGCTGCTTCCTGGGAATGTGTAACAAAAAGGAGGCCTGGTCGAGGACCGGGCTGCGGGGATGCTAAGCCCCAAAATCATCTCAAGATGACCTGAAGATGGTGGATGGAGACTGGATGGATGGATGGTGGGGTCTGGATGGATGGATGGATGGTCATCCCGCCACTGGACCCTCCCCGCTACCTTCATCCCCCACACCGCACCCTCCCCACTACCCCATACCCCCATCTTGCCACCGGTCCCATCCCCCACACCATTCCTTCCCCCCCCCAGCTGTACCCTCCCAGCCACATCTGGATGGTATTAATACTGGCTTTGTTGCTACCAGCTGGTGGATCAGGAGGCAAACTGCATGACATTAAATTCTTGTTGTTTACCGTCTGTGAAAGCCTGATTGACTGTAAATGGCCGAATGACTTCAAATAGTCATTTGAATGACTAAATGCCTAACCGGTTGCTACTACAACTGAATGCTTGACTGCCTTTGGTTATGACTGCCTGTGACTGGTCTTGACTGTCAATGCTTGACTGACTTTTGACTAAGTGACTGGTTCTGACTGGCTGCCACATAACAGGAGGCAGTGAAATGTGTGAAAGGAAAATCTGAACCAGAGATACAGATACGAAAGTGTTTAAGACGAGCCGGGAACAGTCTCACCTCCTCCTCCTCATCCTCCACATACACCAACACCGCTCCTCCCTCCCTCCCTCCTCACCGTCTCCCATATGTCACTAAGAGTCCTAAGTAGAGTGCAGTTAAATGTTCACTTATTTTATTTACGGTTTATATTTATACCCGATTGTTTTGTGTATGAAAATCATGAGTAGTAGTCTGTATAAAATGTATTTTTAAGTTAACACTATCGGTCATCGGGCATGCGTGCGGTCAACTTAGGGGTCATGCACCCAACGTGCGGGCGAGCATGCGGGTAAGCGTGCGGTGACACCTAAATGTGTATACTCGTTTCAGCTTTCTCACCTTAATTCTCGTGTTACGTTGTTCGTTTTGGTATCATTGTGTTCGCAATTAAATTCCTACAAGTATGTATAAATATAATGTCCAAAAACCTGGTGTGACTCCCAACAGCAAAGCCTAAAGTTGGCAAAAGTTACCCGTGAGCGCACAAAATCAGTAAAATGTGCATACTCGTTCCATTTTTCTCACCTTAATTCTCGTGCTACGTTGTTCGTTTTGGTATCATTGTGTTCGCAATTAAATTCCCTACAGATGTGCATGAATATAATGTACAAAAGCCTGGAGTGCCTCCCCGCAGAAAAGCCTAAAGTTACCCGTGAACGAGCACCCATTTGTACACTGCAACCTAATGTGTATACTCGTTCTGTTTGATAACATCAATTTTTGTGTTACGTCTTTCATTTTGGTATCAAAATGTTTGCAATAAAAAGGCGCGTATTTTAAAACTAGTCCCATAATAATTGAGCAATAACTGGAATTTTAACAAATATTTTAATTCTGGTAGCTCATCATCACAAAATTATTTATATCTATCCAGTGTTCTGACATAAATTTTTGTGTTACATCTTTCATTTTGTATCAAATTGTTCGCGACGTAAAGGCGCGCATTTTAAAACTAGTCCCAACATAATAGCACAATAAATAGAATTTTAACAAATATTTTAAAATTTTGACCGAAAACCTATTTATAATCATATAAGTGTTTGGACATCAAGTTTCATGTTACATCTTTCATTTTGGTATCAAATTGTGCGCATTCTAAAGGCGCTTATTTTGATACTATCCATAGGTCGATTGGATAAAAAATTAATTTTATACAAATATTTTTGTAGTGGACGCAAGTCCGGTCCAAAGTTAGGATTCAAGAGAAAAATAATGGACGAGAGTCCAGTCCAAAGTTACCGATAGTGTTAATATTTTGGGGGCATGTGGAACGGATTAATTCAATTTACATTATTTATGGGAAAATTTGTTTTGGTTGACGAATTTTTGGTTGACAACGCGTCTCTGAGAACAGATTATGATCGTAAATGAAGGTACCACTGTATACAGGTTCTGGATATAGCTTCCTTTCTCAAAATGAAAAAGTTTTGGGTTACAAAAATAACTAACCTTTAATGGAGGTTCATATTCAGCAGGATTTGGATGAGAAGTTTTGTTAATTACAGCATCCAGCCACTTTGCAAAAAATTCTGGAGTCACTATGTAACGTCTGTCAGCTAAAGCACACACAGCCTGAAATGTGTTATTTTAAATTACAGCAGGGAGTGGCTATACATATTGAAAAATATACAATATATCAGATGTATGATGTATCAGCTATTAGGTAATGATCACCATACATTTATACATACATGCATACATTAGCATTAGCCCCATTTCCCACTTTTATGAAATGGGGAGGCATCAGTCTGAAGAAATAAAGTTTATTAATATAATCAAAGTAGGATATAGCTATTAAATATTATAACAAAACAAAATATTATAACATTCACAAAACTATTAAGAACCATATATAAAGTCCAGAAGTCACCAACAGCAGAAACTCCCCTCTTCCTCAGACCAGGTGTGGAGTCCTCCTCATGAATTGTTAATTACAGTGCATACAAATAGATTTACAAACCACTTCCACCCAGCCTTGTCCTTAACCTAAACTTGTGTTTGTCCATACTCTCTCCCTGCTTCCTCACTCTCACTCTCACTCACTCACTCACTCACTCACTCACTCACTCACTCACTCACTCACTCACTCACTCACTCACTCACTCACTCACTCACTCACTCACTCACTCACTCACACACACACACAGTTTGTTAGGGGGGACATGATCACCACATTCAAGATTCTCAGGGGAATCGACAGGGTTGATAAAGACAGGCTGTTTAACACAAGGGGCACACGCACTAGGGGACACAGGTGGAAGCTGAGTGCCCAAATGAGCCACAGAGATATTAGAAAGAACTTTTTTAGTGTCAGAGTGGTTGACAAATGGAATGCATTAGGAAGCGATGTGGTGGAGGCTGACTCCATACACAGTTTCAAATGTAGATATGATAGAGCCCATTAGGCTCAGGAAACTGTACACCTGTTGATTGACAGTTGAGAGGCGGGACCAAAGAGCCAGAGCTCAACCCCCGCAAGCACAACTAGGTGAGTACAACTAGGTGAGTACACACACACACACACACACACACACACCACACACACACACACACACCACACACACACACACACACACAGATCCAAGAGTCAATGCTCGATCCTGCAGACACATATAGGTGAGTACATATAGGTGAGTACACACACACACACACAACATATATTATGTGAGAAATCTTAAAGAACTCTGATAAAGAAAGAGATCTAGGGGTGGTTCTAGATAGAAAACTATCACCTGAAGACCACATAAAGAATATTGTGCAAGGAGCCTATGCTATGCTTTCTAACTTCAGAATTGCTTTTAAATACATGGATGGGATATACTAAAGAAATTGTTCATGACTTTTGTTAGGCCAAAGCTAGAATATGCAGCTGTTGTTTGGTGCCCATATCTTAAGAAGCACATCAACAAACTGGAAAAGGTGCAAAGACATGCTACTAAGTGGCTCCCAGAACTGAAGGGTAAGAGCTACGAGGAAAGGTTAGAAGCATTAAATATGCCAAAACTAGAAGACAGAAGGAAAAGAGGTGATATGATCACTACATATAAAATAGTAACAGGAATTGATAAAATCGACAGGAAAGATTTCCCGAGACCTGGAACTTCAAGAACAAGAGGTCATAGATATAAACTGGCTAAACACAGATGCCGAAGAAATATAAGAAAATTCACTTTCGCAAACAGAGTGGTAGACGGTTGGAACAAGTTAAGTGAGAAGGTGGTGGAGGCCAAAACCGTCAGTAGTTTCAAAGCGTTATATGACAAAGAGTGCTGGGAAGACGGGACACCACGAGCGTAGCTCTCATCCTGTAACTACACTTAGGTAATTACACTTAGGTAATTACACACACACACACACACACACACACACAGTCAGTCAGTTAGGAGAGAAGGTGGTGGAGGCCGAGACCGTCAGTAGTTTTCAAAGCGTTATATGATAAAGAGCGCTGGGAAGACGGGACACCACGAGCGTAGCTCTCATCCTGTAACTACACTTAGGTAATTACACACACACACACACACTCACATTCATAAACAACAAATTGCAAGTAAAGGATAATATCAGAGGTTGAAAATGGGAAATAGATTCACAGAAAATGAAAAGGAAATGTGTGTAACATTAAACGAAAAGTTCCAAAGTGTGTTTGTACAAAATGAATCTTCAGGGAACCAGATACAATAAGAATTCCAGAGAACAACATAGAGCACATAGAGGTGTCTAGAGACGAAGTGGAAAAAAATGCTCAAGGAGCTAAATAAAACAAAGCAGTTGGTTCAGATGGAGTTTCACCATGGGTTCTGAGAGAATGTGCACCTGAGCTCAGCATTCCTCTTCAACTGATTTTTCAGGCATCTCTGTTTACAGGAGTTTGTAGCTGATGTGTGGAAAAGGCTAACATAGTTCCAATCTACAAAAGTGGAAGCAGGAAGACCCC
>WNGS01063839.1:8596666-8601666 GCA_020271785.1 Procambarus virginalis
TGTGGCTAACGCTACCAAGAAATATACTTAATTTAAACTTGTGAGCAAACGTACGGAAGAAACGTACGTTTTGAAGTCTGGAAACTTCAGTTGGTTTATCAAGGATTTTCTCTAGTTAAAGGAGAGGCTATCATTAATTTAGATATAAGACACGGATGCATATACAGCAAAACGCGTCTCTCACTCACTGAATCAAGTTGGGTTACTGTTACGCACAGTGGCAGGTAGCTGCAGGTAATTAACCTCTTCAATTCAATGCGCAATTAAGATGCAAACTATACAGGTGTAAATTAGGGACCGAGCCAAATTGTACAGACTTCACAGTAGTACAGTCGGATTCGTTCTCGACGCACAATCGTGAATTCTGAATTCGAATCCCGGGTGGGACAGAAATAGTTGGGCACATTTCCTTTCACCTATTGTACTGTTCACCTAGTACTAAGTAGGTACTCAGGAGTTTGTCTATTTGTTGTGGGGCTGTATCCTGGGAGGGTTTAGTAATTCGACCTGGGGGGGGGAAGCCTCTAAGTCTACCGTGTATGAACACACACTGTCTTCCTATCCCCCGACACATTCAATGACAATTATTTGAATTTATTTATTTATTTATTTATATATACAAGTTCTTGCATTCTTGTACAGCCAGCCACCAGCACGCATAGCGTTTCGGGCAAATCGCCAAATCGTTTAACAACCAGGGACCCATTTTACTCTTATCTTGAGGTTATCTTGAGATGATTTCAGGGCTTTTAGTGTCCCCGCGGCCCGGTCCTCGACCAGGCCTCCACCCCCAGGAAGCAGCCCGTGACAGCTGACTAACACCCATGTACCTATTTTACTGCTAGGTAACAGGGGCATAGGGTGAAAGAAACTCTGCCCATTGTTTCTCGCCGGCGCCTGGGATCGAACCCAGGACCACAGGATCACAAGTCCAGTGTGCTGTCCGCTCGGCCGACCGGCTCCCTGTTGGGTAAACAGAAGCTACAGTTAAAGATTGACGCCCAGTAAATCCTCCCCGGCCAGGATACGAACCCAGGACACAGAGGCGAGTGCGTTACCACTACACCACGAGGACTAATTATCAGACCCCGTATAAAGACCTGTCGGGATAATGTACTATACAACTGCAAAGACTTTATATATTATGTTTAAATATTGACTTATGAATCGTGTTCATGTATGGCAAACCATCCAGCCACGAGGAATGCAAATTTCAGACGAAAATAGATTAGCTTTAGATATATTAAAGCTCCGTAGCCCTCCCCGTGCCCCGTGTAGCCCTTCCCGCAATTAAGCTGCTTGTATATTTAGATTTAGGAAGAAAAATAACCACGTATAACTCACCTTTCAGTTACAGTCCATGGTAGTCCAGTTTGTATCTGGTCTGAGTTAGTTTACTTCATTTATTATGCACCTCATTCCCATCCTGTGAGAGGTAGCGGAAAGGTTACAGAGGCGATATAATGGGCTTAGGGACCGACCTCCCAAATACATTTAGTTAGCAAGTTAGTTGTGATAAGTTACTTACGCAATTTAATGTATTATGTTAATAGTGTGTTCGAGAACGACCCCAATGCTGATATAAATACATTACGAGGGACCTGACGGCTGAGTGGACAGCGCTCGGGGTTCATAGTCCTAGGGGTTGATCCCTGGCAGAGGCGGAAACAAATGGGCAGTTTCCTTCATCCTGATGCGCCTGTTCACCTAGCAGTAAATAGGTTCCTGGTAATTAGACAGCTGCTTCCTGGGGATGTGTGTGTGTGTATGAATATTAGGATTAAGGACCTGCCCGAAACGTCATGCGTGCTAGTGGCTGTACAAGAATGTAAGAACTCTTGTATAAAACATACTTCTTAATCATTGTAATATTATCTCGCACGTGACGGTGAAGGGACGACGATGTTCCGGTCCGTCCTGGACCATTCTCAAGTCGATTCTTCAGCCATGTTATTGTGACTCATCGCCTGCAGATTACCTTGCTTTTTGGTTTGTCTTGTCTCGCATCTTAGGATTCAAGGCTGTTGTAAGCTTCTTGACTTTAAAATGCGTAGCTCATCAGTGGGAGTTATTCATCGACAGTCAAGGCTAGCGGATGTATAGTTCCGTCAGGGACACCTACCCCCTAAGGTCTCGCATACTGATCGTAATTTACAATCCATATTATTATTCGTCCCAACCTTCCCGACTTCGTTTAGGCCATCAGAGGACTACCTTTCATGCAAGTGGGGGGGAAGGGGCTCCCACAATAGCCAAGTGGGTGCTCAACGACGACCCGCCATCCCTCCCACAGAAGCAAATTGGGAGCGCGATGATTACCACAAAGAAGAGAGGGAGATCTGGGGGTGTTGATATACCAGTAGACCTGTCCCCTGAAGCCCACATCAAGAGGATATCATTAGCGGCATATGCCGGGTTGGCCAACATAAGAACTGCCTTTAGAAACTTGTATAAGGAATAATTTGGAACCTTGTATACCATACCAGTCTCCGTGGTAAGACACTCGCCTGGCGTTCCGCGAGCGCTTTGTCATGGGTTCGTATCCTGGCCGGGGAGGATTTACTGGGCGCAAATACTTAACTGTAGCCTCTGTTTAACTCAACAGTAAAATGGGTACTTGGTTGTAAAAACGATTCTTCGCGGCGGGGATCGTATTCCAGGGACCTGCCCGAAACGCTAAGCGTACTAGTGGCTGTACAACTGTACAAGAATGTAACAACTCTTGTATATATATCTCAAATATATATATATATATATATATATATATATATATATATATATATATATATATATATATATATATATATATATATATATATGTCGTACTAGTAGCCAGAACGCACTTGTCAGCCTACTATGCAAGGCCCGATTTGCCTAATAGGCCAAGTTTTCATGAATTAATTGTTTTTCGACAACCTAACCTAACCTAACCTAACATTTTCGGCTACCTAACATAACCTAACCTATAAAGATAGGTTAGGTTAGGTTAGGTAGGGTTGGTTAGGTTCGGTCATATATCTACGTTAATTTTAACTCCAATGAAAAAAAATTGACCTCATACATAATGAAATGGGTAGCTTTATCTTTTCATAAGAAAAAATTTGAGAAAATATATTAATTCAGGAAAACTTGGCTTATTAGGCAAATCGGGGCTTGCATAGTAGGCCAAAAAGTGAGTTCTGGCTACTAGGTACGACATATATATATATATACCAATCCTGGAGTATGCAGTCCCAGAGTGGAGTCCACATCTAGTCAAGCACAATATTAAATTGGAGAAGACTCAAAAGATATAACTGCAGACTAGTGCTCGAGCTGAGGGACATGAACTACGACTACGGGAACTAAACCTCATGTTGCTGCATGACAGAAAAGTTAGTGGGGACATGATCACCCCCTACAAAATTCTCACGGGGACTTTAGGGGATTAGACTCACGGGGATAGGTTAGATAAATTAAGACAATATTTAACACAGGTGGTACACACGGACAAGAGGACGCAGGTGGGAACGAGTACTCAAATGAGCCACAGACATTAGACAAAAAATTGTGTCAGAGTAGTTAACAATGGAATGTACTAGGAAATGATGTGGGGAGGTTGACTATATACAGTTTCAAATGTATCCATGATAAAGCCCAACAGCCTCAGAAATCCGTACACCAGTTGATTGACAGTTGAGAAGCGGGACCAAAGGAGCCAAAGCTCAACCCTTCAAGCACAATTAGGCGAGTACCACCCCCTCTCCCAGCAGCCAAGGGGGTGCTCCATGAAGACGACCCCCCAGCCCCTCCCACAGTAACCAAGGTGGGTACTCTCCCACGACCCCCCAACCCCTCCCGATATACAAGAAAGGGGATAGACAGGAGGCACTGAACTACAGGCCAGTGTCCCTAACCTGCATACCATGCAAGCTGATGGAGAAGATTGTGCGAAGAAAGCTAGTGGAGCACCTGGAGCGAAAGAACTTTGTAACACAGCATCAACATGGATTCAGGGATGGCAGGTCCTGCCTCACAGGGTTACTTGAATTCTACGACCAGGCAACAAAAAATAAGGCAAGAGAGAGAAGGGTGGGCAGACTGCATATTTTTGGATTGTCAGAAAGCCTTTGATACAGTGCCACACAAGAGGCTAGTGAAAAAGCTGGAGATGCAGGCTGGAGTGAAAGGGAAGGTACTCCGTTGGATACAGGAGTACCTAAGCAACAGGAGACGAGGAGTCAGTGTGAGGGGTGAGGTCTCAGATTGGCGAGACGTTACGAGTGGAGTCCCGCAGGGGTCAGTCCTTGGACCTATACTGTTTCTGATATATGTAAATGATCTCCCAGAGGGTATAGAATCGTTTCTCTCAATGTTTGCCGACGATGCAAAAATTATGAGGAGGATTGAAACGGAGGGCGATAGTAGGAGGCTACAGGATGACCTAGACAGACTGAGTGAATGGTCCAACATTTAAATGGCTGTTGAAGTTCAACCCGAGTAAATGCAAAGTAATGAAACTAGGCAGTGGAAATAGGAGGCCACACACAGGATACAGAATAGGAGGTGAAGTACTTAATGAAACGAACAGAGAGAAAGATCTAGGAGTTGATATCACACCAAACCTGTCTCCTGAAGCCCACATAAAAAGAATAACGTCTGCGGCATATGCGAGGCTGGCTAACATCAGAACAGCCTTCAGGAACCTGTGTAAGGAATCATTCAGAATCTTGTACACCACATATGTAAGAACAATCCTGGAGTATGCGGCCCCAGCATGGAGCCCGTACCTTGTCAAGCACAAGACGAAGCTGGAAAAGGTCCAAAGGTATGCCACTAGACTAGTCCCAGAACTAAGAGGCATGAGTTACGAGGAAAGGCTGCGGGAAATGCACCTTACGACACTGGAAGACAGAAGAGTAAGGGGGAGACATGATCACAACCTACAAAATCCTCAGAGGAATCGACCGGGTAAACAAGGATAAACTATTCAACACTGGTGGGACGCGAACAAGGGGACA